>CM061040.1:181294506-181364231 GCA_030762985.1 Adelphocoris suturalis
ACAGTTACCGACGAAAAACTAAAAAACCAAGTCAGTCTGCTTAACTTGTTTTATTCAGAAAGAAATCAATCCAAGGCCATAAAAGTTGCCTATTAGTTGATACTTGATAGATAACAAAAAAATACCAAATTTTGTATTTGCACAAATCAAATTAATTAAAGCCTTGAATGAAAATATAAATCTGAAATTTAGAATTTGTTGGAATTTTTGTTTTTCACCTATAGGAAGTTAGGTATTATGCGCCGATGGTATCGGTATCGAGAATCGGGAATCGATTTTATCGATTTTTCGATTTTTTAGGTATCGGCATCGTAATCGGGAATCGATAAATTTTAGTATCGACTCATCTCTAGTTGACATGGATATGTCTTTTGGCTGGGGGTCAAGGAATTTTTCGCGACACTTTTTTTTCCCGACCGGCACATTTTCTATTGATTTTCACGTACAACCAAGGCGTTACTAGGGAAGAGTAACTCCCATAGTTTTCATAGTAGGAAAATCGTTCGCCACTTTTTGGAATGCTCTCATTTTACCACGACATTTCATGACCTCTAAGCCATTGTAGTGTCTAGGAATGCTGATTAAAAGTTAAAAACTAATATTGTTTTGTAACCATAAGGTCCATATAAATACAAATAAATAAATGAAAAGCAAGAATTTAGTAGACTCGATAGGGAGACTAACACACTAGTAAATTAATTTATGCTGTTAGCATAAATGCATGCTGTTAGCATTAGGTAGATAGTTACATTGGAAATACTGGAGTTGAATATATGAGGTACCTACCTTCACGCCGACAAAGGTAAGCATGTAAAGCAGGTTCTTCTTTGAAATAAAATCTAACAGCCGTGAAGATTTGAGAAGATGAAGACGCATTGAGGAAACAACTCGCCAGCAATACTAATAATGTGCAGACGCCCATCGTCGCCTCAGTTACACCATGATCGCCAGCACACAATACCAAAAAATGACCAGAGTTAGGTCATTCACAAGAAAACAAAAATAAGAACAGCGTGGACTTTTCATTTGGGGCAAATGAAAAGGCTGTGTTTGTTCACGTCTGCCTATTTATGATGTGTAATAAATAAATAAAGCAGACTAAATTATTCATTTGAGTACCTATCTTTTAGCTTACGTAAATAACTTGAATCAGTCGCATGTATTATCATGCACATCAGATGTTCCTCATACATCAAATCATAACCAATGGAATGAATTGCGATTGGAATCACTAATATTCTTCTACGGATCATGACTTCAATAATCTAAGACTATTCTCTTTGAACAGCGATATGTAATTTTCAATAATCCCCTGCTCAATTACGTTTAATATTTATTCTCAAATTGAGAGAAGAGGCACGCAATTTTGAATAAAACATACGGACGTATAAAGACCAGCGGCCCGGAACAGGCCCACTCACGCAAGGGTAGACGGCAGCATTAAGGGTAGAAATACTGCAAATTAAGACACGTAGGTTTACTGTTTGTTTATCTAGTACGTATCAGTTTTCAAGTACCCATCTAATATTGAATAATTAGTCAAAAACATCTGGGGCCCAGCAAGATGGGCCTTTAAGCCTTGATGGCCTTGAGGTTGATGGTTGCAGGTGATGAGGGAAAGAAGAAAGTCACTATTTCCCTGTCCTGCTATACATTTAGAGACTGTACTCACAACCCTTCATCATACAGATGAAATTTTCTAAGATGATTTATTGTACCTAACAAACAGAAACAGTTTTTTTTTTTTTTTTAACACAGAATGTGTTTTAGCCATGGACTAACTAGCCGAAAATGGAACGCGGGATGGTAACGAAATGTGTGACGGATGATTTTCTCGTACAACCGAGTCGTTGCTAGGGATATGGTACTTCGTCGTTTTTCATCCCACAAAATTCGTTGACCATTCGTTCGAAAGCTCTCGATTTATCCAACAATATTATGTTAACTACTGCGAAGTGCGTGTCCAACAAACTGAGTTATGAGCATGGTTATATAAATAATTGTTTACACACAGTTGTGTACACAGGTGATCATTCTCAATAATTGATATTGTGAACATGATTGCAACCGCTTGTTAATTTCTGATGATTTCATTGAGCTTGTGTTTCGATGATTTGATTCATAGCAGGTGATCTGAGTATTACGAAAACGGTTTGATTTGTGAAGCGGAGGTTAAATAATTTGAATAGGTAATTTCTATACTTTACACTCTAGGAAGCTGTAATTTCGTTTGTAGCCTCTTTAGGACATTTACTTGACGATGCTCAGGGTCCGGATCAGATGTGTGGCTCTTAAAGCTAATTTCTATGCTTTACACTCTAGGAAGCTGTAATTTCGTATGTAGCCTCTTTAGGACATTTACTTGACGATGCTCAGGGTCCGGATCAGATGTGTGGCTCTTAAAGCTAATTTCTATGCTTTACATTCTAGGAAGCTGTAATTTCGTATGTAGCCTCTTTAGGACATTTACTTGACGATGTCCAGGGTCCGGATCAGATGAGTGGCTTTTAAAGCTAATTTCTATACTTTACACTCTAGGAAGCTGTAATTTCGTATGTAGCCTCTTTGGGACATTTACTTGATAAATCGCTCTTGATTTATCACGAATTTATTTCGTATTTTTTTTCGTAGTTTCATACTATAACTATATAAATTGATGTTATAAATGAATAGTAAACAATGACGCTTGTTTGGTTGTCACTTGGTTGCGCGACAACGCAAACACATTCTGTGTTTCAATAATTTCGTCCGAAGTATGTAAATAGAGGTAACCGGGGGTCCAGGGGGCGCCGAGTTTTTTTTTTTTTTTTTTGTTATAAGGTAAAAGACTTGGTTATAAAATATGTATGATAGTGTGGTGTAGGTATTCTTGACATCATGGATGGCACAAACTTGAAGGTAGAAAAAAATCTAAATTGGTAGGTGGAAAAAAATTGAAAAGGAGTATTAAAAAAATAAAATAAGAGGCATAGTATCAGATGTGGAATACGAGTCCCTCCGGATGGGTGGTGCACTTAGCTTCCAAACTAGTACCAAACTATTTTCAACAATTTTTTTTAAAACTATTTTCAATGATTATAAAAAATTCCAATCTCACAAACATTTCAACTAATCAAACACATCCCCTTCTGACTCGAGATTGAATTCAGGTAATTCGATATTGCGGACTTTCGGTTTAATTCATGGGAGTTTAGGATAATTTATGGGAGTTATCCAAACGATTTAAAATAATTCTCTTTGCTTTATTGCTGTCGAGTCTACCTAAAGGTAGCGGAAGTATTGTTTTCACTTTCGGGAGAAAAAAAATTTTTGGTCTCCAAAATCAAAATTTCCAATCGCATTTAGCGAATTTTTGAAAAAAATTAAGCTATTGCTCTCGCCTCAAAATTTGTAGAATGTGAATTTTTGAAAACATTTTATGCAGAAATCCGTTTCAGGCTATTCTGAATCATATTCTGAAGTTTAACGCATTTTTTAATGTATGTATGTATGTATGTATGTATATATGTATGTATGTGTCATTCCAGACGATAATTGTCCGTAGAATTGTGCTAGAAACTTCAAACAAATTTTAAAATGTTAAGGACACAAAACGAAAGTTCATGTTCGTTGGCCAGCATGATCGGATTGCATCTTCGGGTTGAAATTTTCAAAAATGTAGTAAAAAATTTCATAATAGCCTGTTTTTTGCGATTTGTTGTGCGAAATAATTTTTTCAGCATACTAACATGTGGTATATTCGGAATCAGCGTAAAATTTCCTATAAGAATATGTATCGTTTTCAAAAATTTCAAAGTTCAAAAATCAGTCAAAAATCGAAATAACGCCGTTCGCTAGTTGTAAAAATAGGTAATATTTGCATGAAATATTGTCCAAATTCAGATTGAACTACTCTTATGGAAGTATCCCTGTATAACCAATCCATGCTGTTTAAAACGTAGATAGTAGGTGCTTGTTAAAAAAAAAAAAAGAAAAATGTAATCACAACTGATGAGTTTACTCTGTGAAATATTCCGTCCTCCGATTCTCGGTCGCTCTCCTTAATGTTTTACGCTCAACTGTTTTAGGAATTGATGTAGCTTTAATACTGACTGTGGCTTAGAAAATATCAGCCATGAAATTATGAAGAAGTTCTATTTATGTACGTACTAGCACGTAGACCCAAGGCCTCGCTCCGCTCGAAATGTCGAAGATTTCTTCAAAAATTTCATTATGCTTTTTTTTACATTCTAGTCGTTTGATTTTGTTTAAATTTGGATGATAGTTGGAAGAAGATGATTTGATTACCTCATATCAATTTCAACACAATTGTATCATTAATACCTACTGCGCATGCGCCAATGTAAAATACTTGTAATGACTTTTATGCGTTAGCCGTGCATAATCCTAACCACGCTCTGCTACCATATCAAGGATTTAGGTACTCCCCAGAGGTGCAATAGGGCCTAAATCCTCGAGAGGGAGAGGAGAGTGACAGTATCCCGTGAGAGAGATGCCACTCCTACTAATAGCATTAATGTGCTATGTTCGGAATAGATTGGTTTTCCATTCTAGGATCACCCATCCAACGCCAAACGCAGCCTTTCGAAAACATGAGAAGAAGCGTGCGACCCCCGTTGGGTAACAACGGAGCGACGACAGTGCTTTCTCTGGGATTCTGACGGGAACTCTGTCACACCCCCCCCCCCCCCCCTTAAAGACATACTTGATTGAAGAGCAATTATGTAAACTAGGTGAAATAGTTTAGTGGTTGAGAACTGATGCTCGTTAATAAATAGCTGCATTGGCGATTGAGGATGAGAAAAAAGAAATTGAAACCCCCAATCAAAGATTGGAACAATCGGGAACAAACGGTGGCTTAACTATGGAGACTTATAGGTACCTTTAGGAAAATAAAATAGATATAAATTAATGTGCCCACTTTGGGGACTTAAATTGGGAACTAAGCCCTGGAAATTATAATTGAGAACAATGCCCTTGAATTATTATTTGGGAACAACGCCCGGGTATAAAGAATATATAATAAAACGCTGCAAATTATTTCACAAAGGTTTATTATTTTTTCAATTGAGTATGATCGTAGTTTTAGTTGGCTTGCGTACGTCATAAGGCCCGTCCAGACTCCTCGGCGTGTCCTACTTCGAGTTGCCACAACCTATACTTCTATAATTATATACGCATGTTTATATTTCTCGATTTGAGCTCCTATCTATTCAAATAGTTATTGCCTTAATAATATCATTATCTAAGTACGTACGAAAAGTCGAGAGGATATGTTATTAAATATGCGTAGGAAAAGCTTTGGTATTAACACACAAATATGACCTTGAAAAAAACATACTCATGCCTCGAACGAACGCCGGCGCCGTACCCACCACAAGCCGCGGCGCCGGCGCCTCTATCACTCCACCCCCCCCGCTAACCCCCCCCCCCCTCACCACCCACCGTGACCCCCTGCCAAGCGTGCCAGGCGTGCTCGCGTCGAAAAAGACACGTTTTTGCCCGTTTTTGGCCCATAGCATCTATGCGAGTAAAGCGATCGGGATGGTTAAACGTTAGGACCAACTAGACCCCAAATGGAGTCTATGTGCGAAAGAACGGGGTTTTTAAGTTAATTCTTAGGCCTTTTATGGCCCGGACGGCGGACGGCGAACGGCGGACGGCGGACGGCGGACGGCGGACGGCGGACGGACATTTCAAATTTGGATTATACGTACCTTGAAACGTAAAGTGACAAAGTTTGAGGGGGGGTTATAAAAATTTTTTGCTACACGATCACATAGGCTTATTATTGGAAATAATAAACAAAAAATGGCAAAGGCCAGGTATACCATAGGTATGAAATTGAAAATATAAGAGGGGAATAAATGAGAAATTATAAGTCAATGGCCAATGAAATTATTTATATACCAAAGGGATATCATGGGAATTCCTTCTGGAAAACCCGGCTCATGTTTCTTCTGAAATATTGATGCCCCAAAAATAGTGGATTGGATTACTAGGCATCAGCCGTACATAATCCTAACCACGCTCTGCTACCATATCAAGGACTTAGGTACCCCCCAGAGGTGCAATGGGGCCTAAATCCTCGAGAGAATAGGACAGTGACAGTATCCCGTGTTAGAGATACCACTCCTACTAATAGCATTAATGTGCTATGTTCGGAATAGATTGGTTTTCCATTCTAGGATCACCCATCCAACGCCAAACGCAGCCTTTCGAAAACATGAGAAGAAGCGTGCGACCCCCGTTGGGTAACAACGGAGCGACGACAGCGCTTTCTCTGGGATTCTGACGGGAACTCTCTCACAAATTTACCAATTATGACGTTTCAAGCTTCTTCTTGATTTTCTTTTCCGCTGTGGAATTTTTCAAGATAATTTAAAAATTTTCAGTGATCTATACATTCATGATAGGTAAACGAGGAAGCTGTGTGCTACACCCAACTTGGCAGACGTTTTTGGAATTGCCTTCCGAATATAACTATAGTAGAGTTCAGCTAACTACGGCAGTTCCCAGTAGACCTTGGACTTGAATACTGTGGCCTCTTTGCATCCAATGTCCAATGATCATTTTGGAAAAAATACGAGAAACTACGAGAAGTTGGCAGTAGAATCATCGTTTTCAGAGACTCAAATTCAACTCACTGTGTGTAGGTAGTAAAATTTTTGTTACCTACCTTGTACCTTCTAAACAAGCAGAAAGGATTTCTCGTCCCACATCTTCGATTTCAGATCTCCTCTTCTGATGTCGATTTGAGGCGTGATGGTAACACTCGCAGATCTAGTGTTAAACGGAAAAACACACATAAAATTGTGCATACAAATAAAATAAAAACTCGTGAGTTAGAGTGCAAAAGTTGGTTATAACAGAGTTAGGGAGATCTGCGAGTGTTACCATCCGATTCAGTGTGAAGAAATACCTAGAAACCAGCACCAAACTTGTGGGATTATCCATGCCATCTACCAGGTTAAAAAATATGTCGTTTTTCATGTTTGACAAATTTTTTACTCTTACTTTGCTGTAGATTTATGACTTTTTTACCTGTACAATCTAGCACGTTAGGTAGCCTATCCGAAAATAAATTTAACGCTCTTTCCTACGGTATCTTCAATTATTTTATTACTCTGAAAATTAGGGTTGTTATGGGCATTTTAGTGATCTAAGGTCGAAAACACGAAAAAAATCTTCAAAATTGAATAACTCGAAAACAAAGCGTTTAAAATCAATCTCTAAGAGGAACTATCGATCCTAAACTAGTTGCAGATAATGAACTTTTGAACGGGATTTTTCTGTGTACGGTAGAGTATAAGTATAATTGAAAGAACCATTCATTCTAATCAGCTGAGTGAGCTGAAATTTGGAATGAAGCTTATTTGAACGTAAGCTCTGCAATTCTCTTCGTACCTATTTAACTTCAGATGCCTAAATTGGAGGCGGCGCACAGTGGATTGAACTGCGCAAAAACCTCAACAAATGAAACTTTAGAAATAGGTACTTTTTATTTTATTTTTTATTGCTTGTGAATACTTTCTGAACACTTTCGGAACTTTCTTTTTATTTATTCATTTATTTTATTCTATTTTTTTATTTTTTTTATATAATTTTTTTTTTTTTTTTAATGGATGAAGGAGGGTTTCTAGGGAGGCACTAATCTATCATTTTTCACCCGTTGGGTTTCGGGTTCTGGATAGATAGTTTAAATTCTACATCGTAAATTTGAAATACTGGGGAAAAATACATGGTATTTACGTGTAGTATAAATGTTTAGTTTGATATAGCTGAGGTTTTTAATTTTTTCGAAACGTAGTATAAGTCATCTGTGTGATATGAAGAGTGTCTTGAAATATGTAGAGATTTTTTCAGTTCTGGAAGACTGTAAAAAGTTAAGGTCGCCTCCGGTCGTGCTGGGACTTGTATACTCCGGTCGGGCACATATTTGTTTTTCCTGCAAATATGGTCGCCACCCTCCGCCGCCGATGATGGGAATGTATTTTAAAACCAGTTGAAACTCGGCATGATAAAAAACTACCTATTAGTTGTTCTGTAAGCACAGACGCAAAATGTGATACCTATCTGAATGTTACTGTTATGATATAAATATTTAAATCTTGTTTTCATAACTGTTTACTCCTTTTCTATTCAGAGAACACCCACTTGTCTTAAATTCACTTTTACTATTGTCAATGAATTGAATGGGTTCATAACATATGTGACTTACATGCCATAACATGTAAATATGATTTTTGCACTCGCGTCCCAACTGTTCTGAATAGGTTTCGATCATAGAGAACTTTTGTAAACGAACTGGAAATTACTCATTAGCATGATAATCCGTCATGAACTTACGAGTAAATTTTTGTACAAAACAACGTCTCTGGAAGGCATTTCAACTCAAATTCAACTGTAAAAATCCAGATTTGCGACATTTAAACATTCTGAAATTTTATTCAGCCAATAGACAGATTTTTACGTTTCCATTTGTTTTCCGTTTTTTTTTTTTTTTTTTTTTTTAACCTTTCCATTGAAGAATAATTTTATTAACAAAGGCTTAGCGAAGGCTTAACAATGGTGAAACGATGGAGTAACGGACGTTTCTTTTTCTTCGATTCAGTTTTTGGCCATCCTTTTGGTTTATTATTTCCAATAATAAGCCTATGTGATCGTGTAGGAAAAAATTTTTATAACCCCCCCTCAAACTTTGTCACTTTACGTTTCAAGGTGCGTAGAATCCAAATTTGAAATGTCCGTCCGCCGTCCGCCGTTCGCCGTCCGCCGTTCGCCGTCCGCCGTTCGCCGTCCGCCGTCTGCCGTCCGCCGTTCGCCGTCCGCCGTCCGGGCCATAAAAGGCCTAAGAATTGACTTAAAAAACCCGTTATTTCGCACATAGACTCCATTTGGGGTCTAGTTGGTCCTAACGTTTAACCATCCCGATCGCTTTACTCGCATAGATGCTATGGGCCAAAAACGGGCGAAAAAGTGTCTTTGAGTGCTAGACGTGTTAGACGCACGCCTGGCACGCTTGGCAGGGGTCACGGTGGGTAGTGAGGTGGGTGAGCGGGGGGTGGAGTGAGAGGAGGCGCCGCGGCAGCACGAGGTGGGTACGGCGCCGGCGTTCCTTCGAGGCATGAATATATGTTTTTTTCAAGGTCATATTTGTGTGTTAATACCAAAGCTTTTCCTACGCATATTTAATAACATATCCTCTCGACTTTTCGTACGTACTTAGATAATGATATTATTAAGGCAATAACTATTTGAATAGATAGGAGCTCAACTCGAGAAATATAAACATGCGTATATAATTATAGAAGTATAGGTTGTGGCAACTCGAAATAGGACACGCCGAGGAGTCTGGACGGGCCTTATGACGTACGCTAGCCAACTAAAACTACGATCATACTCAATTGAAAAAATAATAAACCTTTGTTAAATAATTTGCAGCGTTTTCTTCTTCTGTTCTATAACGCTTGCCTAGTCGCGGAGCAGCAGCAAGGGGGCTCCGTACAGCCCACAGAACATAGAATAGAATAGAAGAGGCAAGAGCGCCGAACGCTACGTAAGTGGGTGGCACCAGCCCGCCCGACCCGACCCCCACTCTAACACACCCTAGTCACTCCGTTCAAGCTGTCCCACTGCTGTGCTTTTGACCGAGATTTTCCAACGTTTGCGGGCAAGAATAAATAATACACCACTTCTTTTTTGTAATAATTGGTATAATACCTTACTGGGGTAATACAGTACTGTGGCTGATACAAAATACAAAACAATATTTTAAACAGAATGAAGTTATTGTCCTTTGAATAAAACAATTTTGTTATTTTTCGCTCGAATCCGTTCTCTGTGCATATCGTCATTAAGCGTTTTCAAATTATGGTGCATTCGAATTTTCAAATACAGCTGTCCAATTGCTCTAATTAGTGACATATAATGAGTTTCTTCTTCCGAAAAATGAGCAGACTTATAGAAAAAATTCTTCCCAACGC
The DNA here is from genome assembly GCA_030762985.1 of Adelphocoris suturalis. Lineage (NCBI taxonomy): Eukaryota > Metazoa > Arthropoda > Insecta > Hemiptera > Miridae > Adelphocoris > Adelphocoris suturalis. The sequence goes on from CM061040.1 coordinate 181,304,493, forward strand.
ACTGTTTTAGTAAAAGGACCCTAAAAGCCGCCGAGTCCGCCGTCAGTTCTCTTCAGTCCTTTTTGCTCCTGAAAATTTATTCACAAATCGTACAAATAGGTATTAACTACATCTTCATCTGGCAAAATCAATCCTCCACGGTCCTTTATTGCAAGTAGGCCTTTCCCATTAGCAGTGACGTTTTCCTCAATAGCTTCCAAACAGGCTTCAGATTTTAGCATCAAGTTCAGTTTTCTTACAACGAATCCTGCAATTTAAGAAAATGCTTTACTTTAAACAAGTAAATGGTACTAGGACATGGAATAAATAATTAACTTTTAATGTAATTTTCTACATAACTTTGAGAGTAGTTATCATTTTATTATCAGTTTATATTGTGCCCCTACATTTTTTACCTGATATGTATTCGACAATATCTTGCGTCACGTTCGATATATTCGTATCTTCGATAGATATGTATTGTGCAATATCTTCCACAGCCAGCCAGCACTTTTTTGAGAAAAATTCCGATATATCTGTTTCTATATCTTGCTGTCCTCTATAAGAAAATAAGTAAACAATGCGTGAGTTCCAAATCAAAGAAAAATAATGATTTTGATGGATTAATTGTCAATTTTGACGATATCGTTCTTTTAGTTAGGTAGGTACGTGAAAATTTACCTGGTTCACTCGCGTCTTCATCCAACATTCTGTTTCTTGAGAAAGTCGAATTGATTTCATTTATAGGGCATGATGGTGGATAGAGAAGGTCGAAACAATAATCCCAGCTGCAAGGAATTCATGTTTACTATGAGAGCTATCCTCGTGCATAAACAACTACACGAGTCTTCGGCCTCAAGCTCAAATGCAATACCCCTTGACAAAATCAATATTCTGGGAGTAGGATCGAAGCCATCATGCCCTATAAATGAAATCAATTCGACTTTCTCAAGAAACAGAATGTTAGATGAAGACACGAGTGAACCAGGTAAATTTTCACGTACCTACCTACCTAACTAAAAGAACGATATCGTCAAAATTGACAATTAATCCATCAAAATCATTATTTTTCTTTGATTTGGAACTCACGCATTGTTTATTTATTTTCATACAGGACAGCAAGATATAGTAACAGATATATCGGAATTTTTCTTAAAAAAGTGCTGGCTGGCTGTGGAAGATATTGCACAATACATATCTATCGAAGATACGAATATATCGAACATGAAGCAAGATATTGTCGAATACATATCAGGTAAAAAATGAAGGGGCACAATACAAACTGATAATAAAATGATAACTACTCTCAAAGTTATGTAGAAAATTACATTAAAAGTTAATTATTTATTCCATGTCCTAGTACCATTTACTTGTTTAAAGTAAAGCATTTTCTTAAATTGCAGGATTCGTTGTAAGAAAACTGAACTTGATGCTAAAATCTGAAGCCTGTTTGGAAGCTATTGAGGAAAACGTCACTGCTAATGGGAAAGGCCTACTTGCAATAAAGGACCGTGGAGGATTGATTTTGCCAGATGAAGATGTAGTTAATATTTGTACGATTTGTGAAGAAAATTTCAGGAGCAAAAAGGACAGAAAAGAACTACCGGCGGAATCGGCGTCTTTTAGAGTCCTTTTACTAAAACAGTGCGTAGGGAAGAACTTTTTCGATAAGTCTGCTCATTTTTCAGAAGAAACTCATTATACGTCACTTATTAGAGCAATTGGACAGCTGTATTTGAAAATTCGAATGCATCACCATTTGAAAACTCTTAATGACGATCTGCACAGAGGACGGATTAGAGCGAAAAATTACAAAATCGTTCTATTCAAAGGACAATAACTTTAATTCTGTTTAAAATATTGTTTTGTATTTTGTATCAGCCACAGTACTGTATTACCCCAGTAAGGTAGTATACCAATTATTACAAAAAAGAAGTGATGTATTATTTATTCTTGCCCGCAAACGTTGGAAAATCTCGGTCAAAAGCACAGCAGTGGGATAGCTTGAACGAAGTGACTAGGGTGTGTTAGAGTGGGGGTCGGGTCGGGCGGGCTGGTGCCACCCACTTACGAAGCGTTCGGCGCCCTTGCCTCTTCTATTCTATTCTATGTTCTGTGGTACAGCCCAACACTAGATGGTTTGTTAAAGTAGTGGTCCCTTCACCGTCCTTCTAGAGCCTCGCACCCTCATAGACACGACTCTTATTAGGGCAAACTGTAACTTTGTCCTAACCCATTCGGACACTTGCGACCTTGGTTTGGCCTATTTGTCAACCAGAGTCTTCGACAGTCTATGGAGGAACTGATTGAACTCTTTGTGAAGCACTCCTTCACAAGGGCAAATCAGTGGGGAGAACGAGCCGCGGTGATCTTCGGCTGCTCCGTCGTACATGCGTTGCTTTTCGCGAGCAGCTGCTTCGGCAACTGAGCTCCAGTCGGGGGACATACAAGAGGAGGTACCGGCAATCACAATGCGGTTGTCGAAAAACGCTATCCTCTCCCTGTCCCCGACTCCATGAGCTTTAAAATCCGCCACTAGTCTAGGCATTCCTTCCTGATTCTTCCTATAGAACTGGTTCTAGTGTAACTCCCCGTCATGCCAATTCTGCCATATTCGCACATTCATCACGAACCGATTCGTGGACTTACTTGATCAAACCTCCTTTCTTGCAGTTGAGTGCCTGGGTGATATTCATTATTCCCTCGCATCCATCGCAGTTCGTGGGAGGCCACGAATTTCCCAACCGTATCTCAGGTGGAGTACAGGCTGCTGAGCAGACCTAGACCGTCTGATTTCAAGTGGAGCACGGTTAACCACTGAGATGTATTTCCTTCCACTCCGCGTTTCATTCTTCGGTTTTTTGAATGTGGGAGTGCTTCGAACATGAAGTCTCTTCTCGCTAGCACTCTTTCTTTTCTGGTATTTTTTCTCATCTTGAGCTCTTCGAATAAACGAGATTTGTGTTGAGCAATGTCAAAGGGAGTCCCTGCAGCTATGCTCGAGGTCAGAATTGAAGTAGTGGCTTTTGATGTGTCAAATGAATGGTTAGCGGATATCACGGGATCTTCCATTACTAATCCTCCCTGTTTGACAGGCAGAGATAACAGCTCGTGCTCAGCTTCATTTTTATTGTGACCTGTTATTGTGGGGATCAGTTTCTGGCGTATGGCGTTTCTTAGTGGAAGGATCTCGTTCTCGCAGCCTTGAATAACCCTTTAGAGGAAAGCCCATTCCCTCTGTTCAGACCTAGTATAAGTTACATTTACTACCTGTGGGCTATCTAGGGCACAATCTGAGACGCATGATACATATTCGACCCATTTCTCGACTTACCCTCTCGCAAATTCCCTTTTAGCTTCTTGGGGCCCTACTACTCCTCTTTAAAAACGATGTGATTTGACACCCTGAGTAGAGGTCCCGGCAAATATTCTCTTAGCTTCTTCCTCCTTTCCAGGTTTCGCTATTCGATAGCTTTTCTATGGTTCTGGGAAATAACCCCGTTTTGGGCCTTCTATCTTAAGCATTGATAGTCATTCTCGTATCTTTTCCAGTATGCCAGCACAAGCCGAATCGTCAGCGTACCAATTTTGTGACTGTTGCTGACTCTCCAATTTTTGGATTAGGGGTACCGTACCAACTTCTTACATTAACACACTATGGTGTCACCCTGTGTGGTGACTTCTTGGCTTGATATTACGGGCTCACTTTGACGGAAAAGTATTAAAGGGTATCCTCTGTAAGTGTTGAATAAGAACCTAGCTGCCCGGGCTAATAGAACCCTACCTTTCTGAAGGGCAAGTTGTCTACTGAGAGCATTGAACGCATTTGTTGCGTCCATTAACAGGACCCCCTCAGAATCGTGATTCTCTTCGAACGCTTTTGTGATACCATGGACACCGTCTTCAACCCCTCACGTTGTGCCCCCACATAGTTGATACGAGCCGCATTCATCCCGAAGGTCTTCTCCACTCACCATTGCAATTGACTTGGCGCGAACTCGCTGAAGAACTTCGACAGCACCTATTGGTCTGACTCCAAGATTTTTATCGAGGGTTACTATTCGCTGGGGTAGGAGTGCTTTAATGGTACGTATCCCAATTTACCGAATTATTTGCCAATTTCCGGGTTAAAGCTGTAACAGCTTGTCTGAGACGTTGGCTGTGACTGCCATATCTCAATAGCATATCCCTCCACTGTTCGGCGTCTGTCCAGCTCAATCCTGCGCTTCCCCATAGTCGGTGTGCAGCCTTTTCAATGTGAGTCGCTGTTACATTCACGTCAACCAGGCCAGGAGCGGCAGGTCATTTGTAGGCTGGAAGCATTCCAAATCGGGTGTTGCTTGGGGAAGATGTTTGATTATATTATAGGATTTCTGCCGCCGATCTTTGTCTTCCTGGCAAGATTCTGGGAGTAGGATCGCATCTCCCGACCGTTCGGTATTACAACGAGTAGCATCATGTAGCTTCCCTTTTGACACTAGCCTCGTGAACACTCTGGATTTGTCAACTGATTAATCCTTTTTTCGTTGCTTCAGTTTTTTATCACACGTGATTGCTTCTCGCACTAGCTCATAAGTTTTGTGGCGCCACATCCCCATTCTCTTTATCAACAGTCTTCTTATATCTTCTCAAGACGATATGTCTCTCTCACGTTGGAGAATCGTTGCACAAAGAATGAATATTCTTTCGGAAGTTTGTGTTCCGTCAGCAACTCCTTGTATTGCCCCCGTGGCCAGTGCAGCAAACTGCCGTCCTTCTGTGCCTTGGAGCTATGAGTATTGTATTTCCTGAAGCCTCATTGCTTTTAGCCATCGCTGTTCCCATAATTGGTTTGTCCCTCCCGCAGTGCTCGAAATTGGGGCGCCAAATCCTGATATGAATAGATCATTTATAGGATGATTAGGATTTGCTTGTATGTTTGCTTCTTGCTGATTGCTATCTTGTGCAGCAGGGGGTGAAGCATCAGGGTGATCGATAGCTTATGTGGCGGTGCAGACCTAATCTTGTATAACTGCCATTGCAAATCAGGCAATGTACTCTATTTTCTTGACTTTATTTAGTTTTGGAGAAAAAAACATTATTTCGAGCCTTCTATTGTAAGCACTGATAGCCATTCTCGTATCTTTTCCAGTCTGCCAGCACAAGTGGAATCGTCGGCGTACCAATTTTATGACCCCTATTTTTTCGGTTTAGGTAAGAAGGGATCAGTACCTAGTAAATTTTTTAAAATTTGAGCTCATTTTTATGTGCCAAAAATTCTAGCGTTCATACATGAAATTCAAGATTTTCTTATGATTCCCTACAAATTTTGGTAATTCTAGTTAATTTGTTGTCCGTTTTGGCCATTTTTTAAGCTCATTTTTCCTCGAATCAAGGACGATCCTGTAAAATGGGGTTTTGGGACTGGTGGCAATCGATTCAGCGCCACCAAATATTTAGGAATCCGACCACTGTGCGGCGCTTCTCTGGGTGCGGTAGGAAATCCTACAGCTTGAGAAACCACTCTAATCTGCATTGTGAGCTCTGCAGCTAATTTTGATTCTAATTAACTTGACGCTGAATATTGGAGCGAGGCTTAACTGGACATGGTTGAGTATGATTACAACTTGAAAAAGCTGTAAATTATTACACAAAGGTTTAATATTTCTGTATTAGATAGCCCTTATAATTATTATAATTAAACCCCGTTTATAATACCTATATTATCATCAAAACCCGTGGCTTCACGCCTCACTTATGGGTTCACTCTATTATAGCTTCAGGACGCCACAATTTTACGGATTTATTAAAGTTAAGAAACAAAGGTTTCCCTAACGGAGATTCCGGAAACTGTCCAATGAAAAATTGGACAATTTGAAACGACAGTTTGAAAACCCGCCATGTGTCCGACATATCAAGACAATAAAGCAGTGAATCACAACCACGACCGATTATTACCCACGCCGTTTTTATCTAGTTACCTAGTTACTATCTACTCGCAACTTTTCGTTGACTTCCAACAAAGAAAGTGTGACACATCATTTGACGGAAGCAGGACGGTTGATCACCTTATTTAAATGTACATAAGTTATTTTATGTGGTATAGGTAGGAAGGTACATACTGTACAAGGGATATCAATTCAACATCGTATTATAACGTGCAATCATCATCGATTATACTTTATTTTCCTACCATCCTACATCAATTTCGTATTATAATTCATAGATTTGATGGTATAAAAGCCTTTTTCCAACTTATACCTGTTCGAGGGGAACTCCAGGTGAGTGTCGATAAGCTCGAGGACTTTCAAAACTGTCGGTTTTGCAAAATCGATTTATGAAAAAGTCATCTCTCCACCATTTAGAAGTGCTGCATGCACTGCATATTGATTTGAAACCATGTTTGTTTTATGCACTTTAAATCCTTGGTTTTAATTAATTTCAGTAGATCGATACGAAAATAAATCTGTCTCAAAGGAACTACTGGCTGATAAGTTGTCTTCCGTATGTACTAACATAGTTTGGAAGCGTTCCAAAGGCGCTCTATCCCGAATTTCAGCACCGTAGATCGACCTGGACAGAATTTAGCATGTGAGGTTCCTTTAACTGAACAGTCCGCCTCTATAACTTATTAATGTATTCTACGCGTTCTTGAAGAGTTTCATTGACATGTTTCATATCTGTAAGTCGGTGGGGAAAGAAATCAGCCGCCCAGGACCATCAGGTGATCAGTGCGCCTCCTGGCCTCGAAATCGGTTTCGAGGCGACCCAAAGGAGCTCGATATATACTAAATTACATCAACGTCACTGGATTAAAAAAGGAATTAGTCGCAGAGGTCCCACTGCTGATTAGAGCACCTCCATACACTGTAATTGTATTGTAGATGGTTTACCTTTCAATATGCGTTGAATCCAAGACACAAACACTATCTTGTCAATAATCATTAAACGAAATCTATTATAAATTATCTACATAACTGTTTCGGCGTAGACGCATAGCAAGGGACCATTGATTAAACTAAATGAAAGACCTACACTTAACTAGTCCTCCTGTTTTTAACAAGAGCTGACCTGCCTACTGAAAACTAATGAGGTAAAATGAATCACCTTCCTATGCTTCACAAGACATGTTTTAAAATGGATTCTGGGATGGGAAATACATTTTTCAACATTTTGAAGCCATCACAAAGATTTCAAGGATTATGATTGAATTTACAGGAGTTTTTTTCTCATGTAGGCACAAACAATGAAATTTACTGAATACATAGGTACCATAAAACTGACATAAAGTAATATTAAGTAGTAGGTAATCCTAAAGCTTACACTTATACTCTTAAAGCACTGGAATCAAGTTTATAGACACAAATTTTTGGTTTTGAAGCAAAACATGATCCACAAATGTGGCTAACGTTACTGGTTCTAGTTTCTTTTCGTTTGGAGGATTACACCATAATTGTACATCTGATGCCGCCTTCCTTAATCCAGTCTTGAAGACTTAGGAACCCCATAAAATAAATGCATCGCAAATATCATGCGATGATTGCATGATATTGGACAGAAATATATATATAGAGCAATGACGTGCATGATACATGTCAAGAAACGTACTTATAGATGTAGCAACGCAACAGTGTTTAATATCATTTCATAAATCACCACTAATTACACAAATGTCTATTGTTACCTGATAAGACGGTTCTTCACCTCAAAAATATTTATATTAAAGTACTCAGCTCATTATTATAGCATGATGGTGTTTGATGAGTAATAATATACTAACAACAATAAAATGTATTCCATAATATATATTTGTTTTGACAATCATCTCAAGCAGTTTAAAAAAGAAGTCTTCACTGAAACTCTCAAATAAAGACTGAATACAATTAAAATAGATCTCTGGTAAATAACCCACTATATTAATATTATCTGATTTTTATCAACGTATGATTGAATCAGTGCTATGATCTTTCACGTCATTGGACTCAGATGAAACGTACAGATCTATATAAGCCATCTACTTTCGGATACAGTGATTGGTAACTGATACTATACAAATGAGAATAAAATGTGTATTCTTTATAGTTGGGTAGTAGTTCAGATAAATTAGTCCATAAAATGAAGAACCTGGAAACGGCCTGGGGAAAGATGGAAATCATCACCCTTCAATTATAGACTTGACGGCAAGTTTGCATAATCTGAGGTCTCCTCCATCGAAGAGGGTTAGCTTATGTAATAATAACAATAAGCTTAGCTTTAGGGATAAGAACTAAATCGCTCGCGACAAAGTTATGGAAACCCATTTCAAAACGGAAGTTAGTGAAAATCAAAGTTCCAGTCATGCTGCATGATCGCGTGAGCGAATTTCCGAGTATTATCTTACTATATTATGTTACATTGTTTTGAAAATTTAGGACTTTGAGTGAAGAGAAATTGTTAACAATCAAACTTAGGAAAAACTCGTTCTAAACAACAATCTGCTATTCAAAGAGATATTTTGGATTTTTAACTTTTTTTTGTTGCAGTTATTACCGATTTTTAAGCACATTTTAATGAAATTTTAGTACATTTTTCAGCATGGTTTTGAATGTCAATTGTCGAATGTTCAATTTTATTGTTAATAATCTTTATTTGAGCAATATTCTGCTAAAAACTATAAATTTAACAATTTTAGCTTTTCTTGCTATTTTTAGTGATTTTTTCAGCACTTTTTGAAATTTGACCAATTTGATGAGTTTAAAATTTTTGGAGCCATTGCAATTGCTTCATTTTTTTTACGAAGATTCGCTAAATCGTTGTCTATTTCCACGAAAAAGAGTTCAAAGAAGAGAATTAATTTGGACGGTTAGGTCATCATCAGTAACTGAGCAGTTCAGTAATTGTTTGTTATTGATGATGACCTAACCGTCGAAATCGATTTAGCATTGTAACTCTTTATTTTTCGTGGAACTAGACAACGTATTTTACTAACTTCCGTTAACTTTAGGCAGTCAAAAAACTTTCTCTTCAACTATAAAGCTACATACCGAGAGACAAGTTTAAGAGCATAAAATTTTCAATAATTCCCACGACACTTTGGTTTCCAAAAGTTAAGAGAAAAATATAGCACCCTGAATGACGGTTCAAACTCAGATTACTTATTTTCAAGCCTACTTAGTATTGGGACGATTTCCAGCTTTCCTTAGGCCGTTTCCAGGTCCTGTTCCTATTATAATGGACTAAGGTGTTGTAACAGGATGAAGTTTACAGTCCTTAATGTTACCATCTTGACCAATTTTAAAACATTTCAAAGCCACTACGCATAGGTATATTGTTTGTCATTTTTATATTATACTTCATCCACTTACATTTGAATGTGATTTATCTGAAAAAATATTTACTTAGATCGACAAAAGTGTCACATGGGACATACCTAGACTCTTAAATAGGAGAGATATACAGCATTCTCACAGCATAGTATATCACATCACTGCTTTTCAGAGGCTCTCTAGAAAGTTAAGTAGGTACCGGAGTTTCTTCTGTGGTAGGAACTGCTCATTAGTATCAAAACCTGCACAGATACCTTCATACTGAAAGAAAGTAAATAAATGTAATGCAGTTACCTACAAAAGTAAGGATGAAAATATAACTGACCTATTTTCGCACGAACAATTATTCCTTAGAAAACAACCAAGTTATTGTATAATGTATAGTGTAAATGATATTATACTGTGGGTTATTGTTATTTTGATACACTAAAATTAAATGAAAGCTCGATTCGTGCACCATGCCCATTGGGCGAATTTTCTTTTGTTCGCAACTTATTTATGTATGGGTAGGTACTAAATTTTCTGTTCTGAAAATTTTCGGTATCAAGTTGTTTGCCTAATTGTATAGCAAAAAACTCAGCCTAGGATGTTCAAAACAATTTATGATTTTTTTAATAATATTTTTTTATAACTTTTAAATAGATTTTTTGGCATTAATGCAAAGAAAATGTATCCTATTTCTTAGTAAAATTATGTGCCCAAAGAAAAAGTTCCACCCTATAATCTGATCTCAACATCTGGAATGCATACTATACATATGCACTCCGTGGAGAGGATACTTCTCAGGTGGGCCTGACGCCAGCTCTAGAAATCAAGGAAATAAAGTAAGGAAGATGAGGGAGAGTGAGATGACAGGAAGTGCCCTAATAAATTGACCTCCAGTTAAGGTGAGCCTTGAAAGACACAAATGGTATCACATGAAGCACAGCTGCTGATAATATGCTCATCTTGAGTAACTCCATGGCCTTTTTCTCGCGACACATCTTGTGCCATGACACAGTCACAGCCATGACCTCGTTACTATTTGTTTCCACCCCCTTCAACTTGGATGTCGCTCGCTGCTAGTCATTTCTGTCTTATATAATTATCCTACCCCGCTAGATCTGTTCCATGTTCACCCTGCCATTCCGGATATCCCGTATGATGATAGACCAACACAAGTGCTGAGTGACAAAGTAGCACAAGGGACAACCCTTTAGCTCTGGTCCCTAAGGGTAAGTAATGTAGAAGTGGGATGTAGTTAGACAGGAAGGCAATACCCAGCCAATTCTTCATTTCGGGTGCATGGATGTAAGCACCCCAGTCATCAGGAGAAAACACTAGCCAAGCGTGCACAGAAGAGAAACTTCAGGGTTTAAATCAGCTCATTTTCCTTTGATTCACTTCGGTCCTTTAAATGCGCCATTCGACCACAATTCGTTCAAAACTGCAATCCCTGCTTCTCCACTCTCCCATGGTGGTCGTTGTTTTGCAGTGACCCACAAACGAACAGAGTGGATCCTCATCTGCTTTTTATGGTTCCATCCGATCTCTAAAAAGAACCACTAACTGGACTCATTAGCCATTTGAGCTAGAGTTTCTTACTTTTGCTCAACCTTGAAGCATTACAACAACCTTCCCCAACGCAAGACCTGCTCGGCATCGCATCAGCATTTCCCTGTTCGGTAAACTATTCAAACGTTGTAGGTAGGATGCTACAAGCTGATGAATTGTTTTTATTTGTTATCTTACCATGGGTATCCGCTAGTACCCAGATTGGTGATCATTAGTGGAAATCCTGATCGCTTTTTGCTACTTGTTATTTAATTGATTTTAGGTAAAGGATGAGAGCCGTTTTTCCTCATCTCATTAACTCGCAAACAAATCTATGGAAAGTCTTGTGGAGTGTGGGTAATTCAATTATTCCTGCGTCTTCATTCTCACTTATCATCTTGTCTACTTTTTGAAATGGATGAGAAGAAATCCTGTGAGGTGGTTGACATATTGGAGGGGCCAACATCAATTCAATGGTCCAACATTAAATTTTTCCAAATCCTTACCACCACTGACAAATTCATCAGTGAACTTCTTGGACAACCTCCTTCTGTGTGTCACCCAGATTCGTAGTGGATGTAGACAAAATATCTTTAACGTGCAATAGCACGTTTTTGTTGTCAGATGATGTCTGTTTTTGTTGTCAGAGATGTCTCTCTTGACTCCTCTATCTCACTGATTTCTAGAGAGCCTCCTATTTCTCCCTAAGTGATTACAGCTGTGTATACTAGGACTGTTGTTGGAAATTTCAGTCACGACCCCTGCTTTTCCAGCAAAAACTGTGAAGCAGTTATGATTCCCTAAAAAGTCAAAAACCAGGATGCATCTTTTGTGCATTTTGGCTATCAAAACAGAAACCATCACTAAAATCATCATTTTGACTACCAAGAACACCATCAACTAGATAGGATATGATGATAGCTAGGCTATAATAATCACTTAGATGCTTGTCCTTGAAAATTGGAATTTGTTTATACGACACTGGTCATCAGGATTGTGATGGTTCCAATCAATCATTTTACACATTCATCTGGCTCCTCAGTTCTGAGTTCACTATTGTATTTGTCGTACCAGTATCTATAACAAAATCACAGTGGATTCCAGTTAATATTCCTGTTAGCACTGAAGATAATGCACTTTCAGCTCGATATTTAACTGCTTCCAGTTGGATGGGATGTTGAGCGTGGGGCCAATGTTTCTCAGTGAGCGTGTGGCCATTTAGTTGAAGTGATTTTAGAGGAACCCAGAGAGATGGATAGAGAAAATTCGAGGGGAAGGCTTCCAGTTGCTCAGGTCACCTAACAATTGCCTTTCCTCGGTTTGTCATGAGTTCAGGGTTCTAAATTCATTCAGGAAACGCATTCGAATACCCTGCATGACTTGCCTGAACTCTGCCAATGATGCCATCAGCAAGTATCAATACGCCTACTCGCACTTTGCCTCGAGGACTTCCACACCTCTGTGGTACAAACAGGCAATATACTCAAATATAAATCAAAGAAAATCGGTCAGAAGGAAGTGGATTACACTGTCAAAGTGACGTCCAGAATGACAAGATGAAGTTGCCGTACCCAGATATGAGCCAGCAAAATGGCCTTCTTGAGAATTTTTAGGTTCTTTGCTGTGCCTTCACTGACCGTAACGCTTCCTACGACTCCTTCATCTTGGAAGTGTGACGCCAGAATCTTTTGGAAGTAGCAGAAGACTACTGACAAAAAAAAAAGGATCGATGGTTGCCTCCACGGTCAGCTCCACTTTCCCCTTTCATTGGGATGAATGTTGTCCAGTTATGGGATGACGTTTCAGAAGGTTTTCCTGATAGAAGCAATAGGTTGGGGATAAGCAGCTTAAATCACACACACGTGATTGTGTGAGCCCCCCCCCCCCTCTCTCTCTCTCTCTCTCTCTCTCTCTCTCTCTCTCTCTCTCTCTCTCTCTCTCTCTCTCTCTCTCTCTCTCTCTCTCTCTCTCTCTCTCTCTCTCTCTCTCACTGTGTGTGTGTGTGTTTGTGTTATAACGTTAGAATGCAGCAATAATCGTTTCAAAATGCTCCAAAACGGATTTTCATTTTTTAATTTGGATGCCTTTGCAATAGTTTTATTGGACCTTTTCCGTTAATTCACTACCAACCCTTTTATTGGTTTCCGTTAATTCACTGCCGCTTGATATATGTTCTATTGTTCCAAAAACTGTCGGGTTCCCAATCATTTTTACGTCCACTGTGGTAAAATAGATCAGAATGCAATGTATTGTTAGGTGGTCTGGATGCTCACAAGCTCGCTCCTAAAAAATACATAACATCAAGTTGTCAATCCCTTAGTAAAAATTCAGATTAATTGGTCATGTAGGTCAGAATGATGGGTATAGTTTGGTGGTCTGGATGTTCGCAAGCTCGCATCTCAAAAATACATAAGCTAGAACATCAGGTTGTCAATCCCTTAGTAAAAAATACAGATTAGTTGGTCATACAGGTCAGAATGAATGAATGGTAGTGAATTAACGGAAAATGTCCGTTTTATTTTTTACGACAACTCTCTAACTTCGATGGGTTAATTCTCTTAAATTCTATTTTTATCAAAATTTCGTTCCTTCTGGAGATGAGTATATTATTTTATCAAAATTACATCTGTTGACAAGAACATTTTCCCACTAGTCGGATTGGATAGTCAATAGAGGTCGGTAATTACCTACTTTGTGGTATGTTATACCTTCCTGATAAACAGTGAAGAAGACAAGTTGTATTTTCTGAAAAAATATAAACAGATTAGTATGACGCTGAAATGATTGTCATTTTTACTGCAAGACTACATGTCAGGTTGAAAATCTATACCTACTTCTTGAGGCTAAGCATTATTTACTTTTTTCAAGTAACCTAGTAACTAAAGACCGTTTTCAGACATCTTTCATGTTTTTGTACACTTGTATTATTATAAACCATAGGTATATATGCTTTCAACATAAATATATATCACATCTGACATTCTTTAAAAAATATATATATTTATATATTAGTAATTACTAGGCGGGGAGTAGGTAACAACTAGAGTAGGTAAGGTTTCCATGTTTGAAGATTAACCATTTTAATTAGCTTGGTATCACCCAAAGATGACATCAACGAAAAAGGAACTTAGATTTAGTTATATTCCTCCGTTAACTTCCCATATTAAAGTTTTAAAGAGGTCTGGTTTCAGATTTAGTAATGGCTGGTAAGCGAAAACGTTTCGGAAGGGGAATACTAAAAACTATCATCGGAGAGTATTTAAAAATTAATAATATAAATCAGTCATTTCAAATACCCGTCATTGTAACCCGGAAAGTAAACATGCTTTCTTGGAAGCTGTTAGGAATAACTCAGATAGTGTTAATCCAGATTTTCAAACCTGAAAAAGTTTTGCTTGCTGCAAAACCATGACATTTTGTCATTTTTCTTCTTTCGACAATACATCACTAGAGAAGCTTCCTAACGAAAAAAGTCCCTCGTACTTTTTTGAAAGAAGATGAAATTTGCTGAATGGTCCTGTAGTTCGGTAGCCTTACTGGTACTAGAGTTACAGCTCTTAAAAAAAAATGAACAACTTCCAAAGTGAACATTTGAACTTACAGTCTACTCCTGAGCAAACAGTCATACGGAATGAAGTTGTAGAAGATTTAGTTACCTAGGTACCTATATTTTTAGACCAGCATGTAATCTTCAGAGTAATAGCATGTTAAAACAAACAGCAAAAACCCCAAACAAATCAAAATCCCTTTAGTAGCAATTTGCGCTGTACAGTTCTCGACATAAAATTCCCTTCGAATAATAGGAAAGTAATGCTAATGAATTATGGAAATGTAGTAATGTAAATGTACTGCATACTTCAAGAGTAAACATTTAATTAGAGAACGGTACTGACGTTACGTTGTGCCTGATCAGCTTCATCGGTTACTGAGGAACTTCTGAACATCCCGGTAGAGTCCTCCCCACAGACGTAGGAGGTGAGGGAAGGGATCCAGAGTATTGGGGAGGGGAGAAATGACAATGAGTTATAAAGGAGAGGAGGGAATCTGCGAGGAATAGATTTCAATCATTACCAGGAAATTAAATGAATAGTAAATAAATAATTAAATTGTTGTTAAATAGATGAATAAATAAATCATTGAAATTAATTTAAATACAAATTAAATTGCGCCTACCCGCCTAGTGATAGAGATTCAAACCAGGCGACGAGGTGCATGGAGCAATCAGTGGTACGACGGTTCTGCCACGTCGCTTGCAATGTTCAAAACACTCCAATCCAACTAAGCTTTTTATAAAGTTCGTTTGACCCGAATAACGAAGCTTTTTGAGCTAATGTGGAATATAGTGTTACTTTAATTATTATAATTCTCTGGGTTTAATCTCATATTTCCTCTTAGTAATTGATATTTAGCAAGTCATCTTATGATCCGTAGGTACCTACTTTATGATGAATGTCTCAACATATATAATGCACGGTCAAGATCATGATTTATCGGAGTTATCTCTTCCAGAAGCAAGGAGGTTTCTTGCAAACTGAATCAACAACAGTTCCGTACGAAACAAAAAATTACAGACAACAGATGTGATTTGACACTTGAGACGTGGGAAATTTCACTGAATGTGCTACAAGCAATTGTTCAGATGGGAACTATATATATTTCGAAAAAGAGTAAGAAGGACAGAACAGATGATTTTGGACGAACGGCACTAATGACAGAGCTCACAGCGGGAGGAAAGAACTAAAGCTGCATGCATTTCTAGACAATCGTGTAGTTCAGTGGCCTGGTAGTTTTTGGTTACAAAAAGTAACATACTTAGCCTTGAATGTTCGATATGTTGGAGGTACTGATTTCCTTAATTAAAATTCAAGTTTTTGGAAACATTGTGTGCGTGCCCGCGCTGGCGCGCCATAACAAATAGTTTTGTTGGGTTTTATTCCGTTAACGGCCATTAACGTTTATTTCAGTTCATGGCCACAGGTTTGTTTGATGCAAACCTCTACTAGGTATCCATCCAAGCAGTTTAAATAATACTTCAAACGAGGAGATTATGAAAGTATGAATCAGTATCTGGGACTTTGTTTGACCCCCTTGACGATTCTGTCGCTCGTTTTTATGATATCCTCAAGGGAGCCATTGACCAGTACGTTCCCAAACCCATTGACGTGGATTATTCATTCCTTAGGTAGTTTTCACGTGAATTGGTATCACTGGTTCATATAATAAATTTTACTATATCTCAGTATTGAAGTTCAGGTCTCGACTGTAATTGTGATGCCTACAGAGATATCAGAGCGTTATAGAGCTTTGTCCAAGCCCCTATACGCTGCATATGTTGATACTGTTCAGAGGTCTAGCCACGATTAAGTTAAGGTATTCTAAAACTATATGAATTACTGGGATGGCTCCAATTATTTACCACAGTCAATGCATCTTGGTGATATAACAGCTCATGATCCTCAAGAAATTGCTGATTTTTTTGCAAGTCATTTCTCATTAGTTTTCATCACTGATTGGTCTGCTATACCAATGCCTTCACTGGATATTGTTTCACTGGGGGAATTGAATGTGACCGAAGAGTCTCTCACTGGGGTGCTCACTGGTCTGGATCGCTCTAAAGATACGAGCCCTGATGGTGTTCCACCTGTGTTTCAGGTCCTGTGTGTAGGGACTACCGCATCCTCTGACCATTCTATTCAACAGTTCCCTGACCAAAGGGTCGTTTCCTTTAATATGGAAGACATCATATGTGAGCCCGATCCGTATGAGTGGCGACAAATCGAATATTGAGTAGTTCCGTCATGTCTGTTCAATCTCTACTATTCCCAAAGTCCTTGAAAAACTTATCGTACAGCAGCTTACACCACCCTTCTGAAAATATATACGTAGTTCCAGAACAGCATGGTTTTACTCGTGGGAGGTCCACATCAGCTAACTTGTTGGAGTTTCAGGATTTTGCGCTTCAGGCATTTGGGATTGGAAAACAGGTTGACCTGACCTCGACCGACTTTTAAAAAGCAATTGACCGCCTTTCTCAACATAATATTATTTCATTCTTGAGTGCATTTGGGGTATTTGGCTGCATGCTCGATTGGATGGAAAGCTACCTGGCCACTCACAGATTGAGAGTGCGGCTAAGGGACGTGACTTCGAGCCCATTTGTTGCATCTTCAGGGGATCCACAGGGCTCACATTTGGGTTCCCCTCTTTTTTCGCTTGCAATTGACAGTGGATGCGATTTCCTTGGTGGTGCTGAGTACGTCTTGTTTGTTGACGACCTCAAAATCTACCATAGAATCGATACTCCATCTGATCGCGTTATTCTACAAAACTGCTTGGATGCCCTACTTGAGTAATGTCCACAGCGTAGCTTGGCCCTGAACCCTGAAAAGTTTTCAGTGATTACCTTCCACTGATCCAATATTCCGCACCTATATGACTATAACATGGGCTTTGGTGAAGCTAAAACGTGTTGGATCTCTACATAACCTGGGAGTAGGTACTCTTGGATGGCCAGTTGTCATTCTCCGATCACATTTCCACAATTACATGAAGAGCAATCCGGTTACTGGGTTTCATCAAGAGGAATACACGTGAATTCAGCTATTTGGCAGCTTTGACGGCGCTCTGCTGAGCACTCATCGTTCAAATCTTGAATTACGCCTCAGCGGTTGGGTCCCCTCATCACAAGTACCAAGTTGGTCATATAAACAGAGTTCTTAGAAGATTTTTGCGCTACGTAGCTTTTAAGCTCCATTTCCCCCTGGACTCTGTTGACTTTAATGCTTTGGAGAGGAGTTTAGGTGTCCTCAGCCCTAAGCGCCAACATTGTGTGGCAGACGGGACCTTTTTCCGAAGTGGCTTGAACGCCATTGAGAAGGTTTGTGAATGGCGTGTTAGTACTTGAAAATTCCTCTTCAGAATCCACCATAATGTAAGCTCGCAACGTCTCCTCATACAAGGATGCAACACTCGTTTTACCCAGCGACACATTCTATCGATCTCATACGCAAACTTCACCCATGACACACAACAATCTCATCTAGTTTTCCCGCGACGTATGATCTTCGTTTCAATAATTTGTGAGAATGAGAGACTTTTAAAGAAACCTTTCTATAAAAAGGCTTGTTTGTTTCGATTCGTTTTTGGGTATTTCATCAAGATTCCCAGACATTGGACTTAATTTATAATATTATCATAATCATTAATGAATGAACATCGCAGTTGCCTTCACTGGCCGATCAGGTTTTTAAATTCAAACCATTCACCACAATTCAAGGCATGTACTAGGGGGTCTATTGAAATTATGGGACAAACTCAAGGAATCAATTTTAGACCTCATTTCTGATCGAAAGTTACTCCGAAAGATTACTTTTTAAACGCTTTTTCAAGATATTCCATTTTAAAGATTTTTTTCGTGTTTTGAACCTTAAGACAATCACAGTGAACTCAAAACTAAGTACACCTTTGGAAAGACCGTCAAATTTCCAATAATCCGGATATAAAGTAACGTTGTTTTAGTAAGTTTTAATGCGTAAAAAAAAGCCAAAATACAAAATTATAAATATATTTTAAATCTACGTTTTTCCTCCCGTTATTCTGATACTAGTTAAGGGATTTTTCGGCGTGCACTCTTCGGGAAAAACTTCCTCAAAATGTCAGCTTTCAAAGGGTATAGTCAATTTTACTTTTACGTTGCTAATTAGGGGAGAAAAGTATAATCGTATGTTGGAAAACATGGTTTTTTCCACGAAATCAAGGGTTTTCTATGAAAATGTGAGTTTGGGGCTGGTTTCTACGTTTTTTCACACTGAATCGAATGGTAACACTTGCAAATCTCCCCAACTCCGCTATAACCGAGTTTTACATTTTAACTAACTAGTTTTACCCTTAAAAACACATGAAATTGAGCACAAAAAATAAACTAAAAATTCATTGTAACGGAGTTGGGGAGATTTGCAAGTGTTACCATTTGATTCAGCGTGAAAAAATACGTGGAAACCGGCCCCTAACTCGCATTTTCATAGAGGGTCATTTTCACTAAAACCCTCAATTTCGTAGAAAAAAACTATGTTTTTCAGCACACGAACATACTTTTCATCCCAAAACATCGCTTTATATCCTTATATAATTCATAATTATGTCATATCATTATGTGATTTACCTATGAATTTCTGTTCAAATATCAACAATTTAATTCAAAACTACGAGTATTAAATTATTAAGTACTAGATTTTTATAATAGAGAAACTGGTTCCTTTGAATTCACAATACCAACTACCATTTATTTAACGTAGCAACAAGTGTCATATGATTAATTTTAAATATGAGGTTAGGCATTGTAAAATAGAATAATTTAAAGCAGTAGCTTCAACACCCTCCGAAATTATGAAATTTTGAACATATCTTTAGAATTTTGATTAACCTCTTTTACCAACATCGACGACGCCAAGTTTCTCCGGGATACTATTAAATTTGTTTTTCTAAGAGGTTTGGTAAATACGTCGGCCAATTGGTTTCTATCTGCAACTTTCCCGGTTTTATTTTCATTTAAGGAACTAATTTCACTTGGCCTCCAAATTTATTTGTTATTGTAGTATAATCTTGCTTGTACCCTGTCGCCAACGTCCAGTGAACGGTGGCGAGGTGGTGAAGAGGCGTTCGATTCCCAGGGTGTTTTGTTTGATGGCTTTGGGAGGTCTAATTTATTTCTATTTGTCAAACGAGGTAAAGTTCTGCCGGTGTTTCTCCACAACGAAGTGGAGTAGCTCTATATCTGAAAATGATGTCTCTTATTTTTAACGGGGGTGATCCAGGTTCATTATATTCATTGCGTCAAATTTTGATTTGATGAATTGCACGTATCTTCCAGCTTGGCCGTTCGTCTGTGGATGGCCAGTGAGAATGAAACGACATGATTTTACGAACAACTCTATATCTTTATCAATGTTCTTCCAGAAACAATATCGCCAGCTAAGCTCTTCATTTTAGAAGCCTTAACGTGTGTAAAGTGGAGTTCATTTAAAACTAAAGTTTGAATTGAGCAAGGAATCATGATTTGATGGCCTCGAAAATTACCCAATCATGAAGGGAATATTGCCCATCACAAATTTCACCATTCTGCAATTTATCGTGAAGAACTGACAATACTGGATCTGATACTGTGGCCGCTACGATGAATACAGCCGAATTGTTGTCTGTTGAAATCTGATTTATAGTTTGATGTGAAATTATGTCGTCATCACTAAATTCTGATGATTTTAACTGAAGTGGAGTCCTTAAAAGGTAATCGGCATGAGCATTTCCTGTACCTGACTTGTGTTTAATGGTGATATTAAATCCACTGATGATTGTGGCATACCTTAAAAGGCGTGACGCTGACAAGACAGGTAACTTGGCATCTTCGTGAAAAATGCGGCTTAGCGGTGCATTGTCAAAACAAAACAAAACTTGTTGACATCCAAAATGATCGCCAAGCCTTAACGATGTAATTGATTGTAGTTCCGTTCAGCCGTAGCCAATGACCTAGACGCAAATGCGACTGGGCGATCAACCCCTTCGACTGTCCCTGGGAAAGGACAGCCCCCACTCCTGTCGGACTCGCGTCACACACTAGCGCCACTGGGAAAAGGGGTGAGAACTCGATCACCTGAAATTTTCGTTTTTAAGAGTTGAAAAGCTCTATCACATGCTAGGGACCAGGTATATTTTCGATCCTTTTGTAGTACCTGACGTAATGGATATGTGATTGACGATAAATTGGGGATAAATTTGGAATAGTAAGTCACAATCCCCAAGAATCTTCTGGTTTCCACAACATCCTTGATCCGAGGGGCATCCATTATGGCTTTAACTTTATTCAGACACTTTTTAACTGTATTGTGCTAAATGAGGTACCCCCCGATAGGATTTAGAAGATTTGAAGAATTTACATTTTTCTTTTTCAGATGTAAATCGTACTGGCGTAGTCTGTTCAAGCAATGGATGAGATTTTGTTTCCATGCATACAAGACAAAGCCAAGAACGATTATGTCATCAAAATATGACGGCAGTCCCGCAAGAATTCGGTAAAAAATCTGATGAAATTCTGACGGGGCTGATTTGATTCCAAATGATAGCCGACGCATTGCATATGTACCACGGTGAGTTGAAAGTGTTTGATGGCTTGGCTTTCCTCATCCACGAACGTGAAGGTACGCCTTGTATAAATGTAAAGTGCAAAAAACATCAGCTCCACGGAGTTTATTTTAAATCTTCTCTATTCAGGAATGGGGTAATGTGCATCTTGAAGTTGTTTATTCACCGCGACTTTGTAGTCAACTGCCAGGCATACCTTATTATTGGGTTTCAGAATTGGTACTAGTGGTGATCCCCAATCAGAATAGTAAACCTTGTGAATTATACCATCAGAAATTAGCTCATCTAATTCCTTCTCTACCTGTTCCCGTAAGGCATACCTAGGAAACGTCACGGGCTTTTAGAAAAACAGGTTTCGCATTGTTTCTAAGTTTCAGGGAACACGTGAAGTTAGGAATACATCCAACTTTTTTGTTCAAATAGGTCGGGAAATCGCTCCATGAAACATCAGTAATAGAAGATTTCGTTTTATCAATGGGTATCAGATCAATATAGAATAGGCGGACCCAAACACGCCCAAGAATAGCGGAGAGGTTATCCGGAAGAACAAATAGAATTTCTTTAGAGGTTATATTATTGTAAGTAACTAGGAGAATAGCATACCCTCGCGGGCGGAATATCCCATGGTTGTATGACCTGAAGTATAAATATCGGTTTCTAAATTCACCTTCAGGCAATAGCGAAAACGTTGAGCCAGAGTCTACTTCAAACTTTTGAACATGAATCGACAGTAGACTGAAAAATATCAACAATTTTGTTGACACTGAGATATTCATCTAGGGTGACGTTGTCAGAATCTTCAATTCGGTCTACAGTTTTAACTTGCATAAAAAATTAATTTTTGAGCAAATAATTTATGCAAACCTTTCGTGCATGTCCAGTCTACTCACAAAACATGCATTTTAATTTGTTTTTTAACTTGTACAGTCCTTGACTAGATGGTCTGAGCGACAACACCTCAGGCACTGGTTCTCAATCGCCAACAATTTGAAATCCACATTGGAACGCCGGTTTTTAGATGTCAGTGATCAATTTGGGTTAGACGCGGTTTCATTTTCAGAAATTGAACCTGAGGCAGTTGGTTGTGTTGGGATTTCTTGACAGTCTACATGTGAAGCTTTGAGAGCCAATGCTGATTCGACGATTTTATCAAACGGTCTGTTTCCAGCCAGAAGTATCTTTTCACATATTGAGGTGTCAAAAATACGTCGAATAAATTACGCTCTTAGAAAAAGGGGAGCGATCGATTTTGTACAAACACAGATAAACTCGCAAAAAGAAGATAGGTGTCCTAGTTCTGTTACAAATTTTGCTATTCACTCGTCCGACTTTTGCATCCGCGACAAAAACCTATGCTGTTGGGCCAACGAATCAGGTGCGGGACAAAGATAATCCGATATTTCGATTCCCATACTGTAGTGTATCACTCCCAAGTCTTTCATGTAGAATTTATCGTTCAATGTTTGTACCAATCTGTTCATTAATGTTCATTGTTTTAGTCGCTAAAATAAAATCTTCGGCGTAGACCATTATGACTAATTCCTTGTCTATCTCTCCAACGTACACTCATGGGCCTGCTGATGTAGGTATAACTCCAATCGCTATTAGGGTTTTGTCCAATTTAAAGTACCACATGCGACCAGATTGACGAAGACCATACATAACTTTTTCGATTGTACACTTTCTTCCCCCATTTTCAATTGATTAATATGTTCACTAGCATTTGAATTTAGCTTCATTATTTTTCCTTCTTGATTATTCTTGCCAAAGTTTCTTGACACATAACAGGGATTTCCATCTTTATCTCTTCTGATATTTCTCCATTCAAAAACGCAGTGGTAACATCCATTTGGTGATCCGTCATTCCTTTTTTTTTTCCCAGCTATGGCCAAAATTGTTCTGATAGAACTAATCCTTACCACAGGATTGAAGAATCCTTGAAAATCGATTCCAAGTCGCTGATTCACTCCCTTCACAACTATAGTCTTGCTTTTCTTCGTTCAAGAGTTCCATCTTTCTTGTAATTATCTTTTAGAATAAGCCGATTTCCCACAACGTCACGATTATAAGTGTTTTCAGTTAACGCCCAAACTCCGTTCTTTTAGAGAGAAGAGTGATTCTTCTTCAATTGCTTCCTTCCATTCATCGGAATTTGGGCCTGAAAGTGCTTCCTTCACGTTAATTTGTCCCACTTGTTCATTATCAGGTTGTTCGTTTCAGTTGCCTTTGTAGGTATAACAAATATTATTTGCTCATTTTCGCTATTCTTGCTGATCGGCGAAGTACAAATTCCAGTTTTTTATATTAAATAGTTTCATTTATTATTTCGTCAGTTTCAATTTCATCTGTTTCAGAAATCCTCCTTAACACGGTATATGGCTGTTAACTCTCAATTAAAGTAGGTACTTAAATACTGTTATTTTACAGAATTGTTCGAGTTAAATAAGCACACAAGTTTTTTTAAGTTAACACAATATTACAGAACTGATTTTATTTTTAATGACAACAAGAATCATCTCAAAACATATGATTGTTGAAATAGGATGATGTCCGTCAAATGTCCGTGGAGTGTCTTTTTCGTGTTACCTACCGTTCCGGACAATGGCATTTCACTTGCATTTTCTTTATTATCCGCAAGGTTTTCCACGATTCCTTGATTTTCACTCCGAGATCCAGTGGTTTCATTAGTTTTGTATACAGGGGGTATAAATTCTATTTTGAGTTCAGGAGCTTCATTGTTGTAAGGTAATGATTCTCTACAAAATTCTTCAAGATTTTCCAACTTACACTCCAAATTCATCAAGGAATTTAATCTCGGGTAATTCCAAATTTTTGCAGCCTTGGATACCAAACTTTGCACCCCTTTATTTCTTCGGAGTATCCAAAAAGCATGCATTCATTTGATCTTTTATCAAATTTCCTCTTCCCAGGATTCTTATAAAGGCGGATCCAGTGAATCTAAATGTTCTGAAGTATGCGATGTTCGTTTTTTTCCTGTCAACAGTTCATGCGGAATTTTTGCACCCTCACTATTCGATTTACAACTATTTCTGATGTAATTTGCAGTGTAGATAGCTTCACAATGCATCTTGCCATTTCGTCGAGTGTGCAGTTTTTTCTATCACTACTTGTTTTTAGGCAAGTACCGTCAATTCTAGTATTTTTATCCCTTTTTTCTTCAAGAATTGATTAAACTGCTCACTTCTCTATCCCAATCCGTTGCCCGTTCGTATGCATTTAGTTTGCTTGCCATTTTGTCTTCCAAGTTTACTTTTGTAAGCACTTCGAATGCACTTCAGTGCACCTCTTCAGTGCATCAATGGATGTGATGAAGAAGGAGGATCTACCAATTAATTTCACTCACATTGATCCACATACATCGGTATGCACAATTTAAAAAATTTCCACTCTGTAGCAGATTTCTTGGGAAACGGACTGAGTCAAGTTTTCCTGGAGTAACGACTTGCACGCTGATAGCCTTGCATTACTTGGGCTTTTCGTACCTATGACTTATTCCCCTTTCACCATTTGTTTGAGATCATTTTCATTCAAGTGCCCAGTTTTTTCACAATTCCACTCAATGTTCAGTCATTTCTTCAAATTTCACACAAACATGTAGTTTCATGCTGTGTCTCATTCCTGAGGTAAAATTATTCGCCAATTCTATTTGCTGTCTACACTACTCCACCTTAGGGTAGATACCTACCTAAGCTGTGGCGACCTGTTTATCAAATACCACGGTATTTCTCTAGTACATTATATTCCCTACAGACAGTAGATTGGTTCGCAGGTCTGGCACTAATAGTGTTTCGTCATGAGCGAGTTCACGGGTTTGTTACTCATTCTTGGCTACGTTTATCCCTTTACCCACTCACAACACTGAAATCGTCACTAGTTTCACACATAGCACGTTTCACATTTTCTAATTCAACATCTTGTAATTTCATGAAACTACTCTCCTCTTTACATATGTGTGTTCAACATCCACAGTCCAAACACCATTTCTGAATCCCACTAATCAATGCCATTGCAGTTCCGTGCTTGTTATACTTCGTTTTTGTTTTTCATTCGAGGACATTCAGCTCCCTTATGACCTCTAACAAGACATATTGTGACACTTGAATTTTGGGGTTCGCAGAATTCCTGTTGCTGTTATTCTGATGATTTTATTCAACTGTTTTACTATGTTGCTTGAAGCATTTGGTCTCTTGATAGAACCACTCTCAATAAATTGACATTTCATATTGGTGGGGGGGGGGGGGGGGGCTATACCGATATATCGCGATAGTTTCAACCGATTTGTAGAAGCAGTTCATACTTGATTATTTTAAGTGTGGGAGGAGGTAGCTCTTCGCTGCGCATTCGTATTAGGTAATAACGGAGAGGGGCTAGGCGTGTGGAGAGAGCACATCCGATACAATCAGGATCTATTAAATATTTACCCTTAAAATCATACAACCCATAAATAGGGACCTCCAGTAATGCATGCATTACCAATATGTAAATGGAACTGAGAGTCCAATGTAGAATGGAAAAACCTAGGTGAATACCTCATTATTAATGAATTTATTGTATTGGGATGAGTTCATCTAAAGGTTGCAACATGTTTTGAAAAAGGAGAATTTCAACCCATTTTTCCTCGGTACCAAGTAGGTGCTACCTAATATTTAGGGTGAAAAACAAATACAACTCCTGCCAAAATTTGTATTGAACTATTTGCCCTCCCTCACCCAGCACAAAGCGAGAGGTTTTTTAGCAAAGTTAATCTTATGAAAACAATATCGAGGAAAATTTTGTGCAAACCCAATGCTGGAGTCATTTGAACTTTATATCGACCATTGAAATGCAAAAAATGATTACGACATCTTTATATACTTCCACTTTTACCGATTTACCAACCAAGCTCGAATAACCAGGAACTATGAAGCCCTGAAAATCATGCGAAGATGCGTTTTCTTGTAACTTTTTTCGTTTTTCTTATGAATGGAACTGCATTACACATCAAAACGCATCAAATGATAATGGATAAGATTAAAATCTCTTCCGTAACATAAATAGATTTAAAAAAAAAAGTACCTAGTTGTACGATCGTTCTATAGAGTCTGTAGAAAATAAAATAAAATAAATAAAATCTTATCTAATTTCCAATGGTTTTGTACAAAGCTGAAGACTTACACCATGACCAGATATTCGCTTTGCAGCTCGCAGAAAAGTGGTTCAAGATGGAATTCGTGGATAACTCGAAATATGACGCTGACTAGGCTTGTAATGGTTGTTGGCAATATCGAGCAGGGGACGGATCTAAGAATCTAAGGGCGTCAGGTGACTCTAAAGAAGGGAAGACTCTCGTCGCTGGCTCCAAGTTTAGGGTCAATCGGTTCGAAAATATCGGATTACGAATGAATCATATTGGTAAGTAATGCATTCATTGCAGACACTTCCCTACCCTAGGCCGTTTACTTCAGCCACTTCCACGGCCACAGCCCCAGAGGATGTCTTTCTTAATGCCCATTTAGGAAGTGATTAAGTAGCTGTGAGTTAGTAGCTGCCTATACTTCCCAGTTCCATTTCGACCTCGTAAAGGGGAGGAAGTGGAGACAGCATCGGCTCTGTGCCTCCTAACCGTCATCTATTCTGTAAGTCACGTGAGTGGGGTGTTTAAATACTACCCTCACTCCCACTAGTACTGCTCGTCCCTTGAAGTCCGCTCCAAAAATCGCCAGAGGAGGGAGCACAGCCAGCCCAAGTGGAAGGAACAAGGCGAGTGATATGTTCCAGTACAGTTCCAGTATATATGACTGATCTATACTGGAAGCCACACGAATGGAGTGATCACACACCCCACCCTCACTGCGACTCGTACTGCTTGCCCCTTGAAATCCGCACCATAAACCGCCAGTGGAGCGAGCGCGAGAAGGGCGATTGGCAGGCGCAAGCCGCAGCGCGAGTGAGGTGTTCACATGCTCGCGCTGCCCACTTCCCAGCTCACTTCCACGTAAGTGGGCTGAATGTAAACGGGCGTCATGAATGGATTGTATATAATTATAATGAGAATTTAAAAAGACCCCACGATTTCTCGGAATTACCCCCTCCACCCCCCACCACGACAGCGATTTCGAAAGTTCGTTGAACAACTAAACTAAAATTGGTATCGAAAAAATAAGAAAAACGAAAAACGGTCATTATTTGTAGCCTGGGAGGCGTCGACGACATTTTTCGAGAAAAAAAAAAACACGATTTTCCGGCGTTATTAGCCTCTTTGTTCCCTCTCTTCCGTCATGAAATTCGAAATTTCCGGGGTTTTTTACACAACTAGACTGAAATTGGAATCGAAAAATAGGAAGAATATCGAAAATCGGCTGAGAATCGTGGCCTAGGTAGCATTGACAAAATTTGTCACGACACACACACAGACATACACCTACGGGTTTTATTTTTTTTCTCTCCCCAATGTTCTGAAACGGATTCGTATTTGTGACTTACGGTTATTTTTTCTTCCGAGACTGCAAGGCAGCGGAAGCTTTGTTTTCACTTACGAAATGAAAAAAAAATTTTTGCTCCAAAATCAAAATTTCCACTCGCATTTTGCGTTTCAGAGGCTCCTGAACAAATTTGGTTCCGTGTCTGTCTGTCTGTCTGTCGGTCTGTCTGTCTGTCTGTCCGTCCGTCCACATTTCCTTGTAACAGCCATAACTTCCACAATTTTGATCCGATTTTAACCGAATTTTCAGGGATCGTGCGGGTTAAGCTCTAGATGGTCCCCTATCAACTTCATCATGATCGAATCAACGGTAGCTTCTGCGCAGGCGCTAACGTGAATTCCTTGTGACGGTCATAACTCGGTCAATGTTGAACGGATTTCGATCAGATTTTCAGGGATGATGTGGGTAAGGTTCCTTGAGGTCCCATGAGACAATCATCATAATTGCATTAGCGGTACGCTCTGCGCATGCGTGAACGAAATATTCTTGTTACGGTCCTTGCAACAGCCGTAATTTCCACAATTTTGATGCGATTTTCTTCAGATTTTTAGGGATCGTGCGGGTATAGCTCGACATGGTCCCCCATCAGTTCCGTCATGATCGAATCAACGGTAGCCTCTGCACAGGCGCAAACAAAATTTACTTGTTTCGATCATAACTCAGGCAATTGTGAACGGATTTCGGTCAGATTTTCAGGGATGATGCGGGCAAGGTTTCTTGAGGTCCCGTATCACATTCTTCGCGATCATCAGCAGCGGTACGCTAGGCGCATGCGCGAAAGTGATGTTTTTGTTACGGTCACAGCTTAGTTATGAGGAACATGCGGACTACATCCTGGATGGTCCCATATTAAAATAAAAATTGTCCTTATTAATTTCATTTATTATATGTACCATTCAGCTTCCAATTTCCCACCTTATTAATTCCCTGATGCCAGAACCGGTCGTTTCTAGTTTTCTGGAATTTAATGGTGACGTACTGTGAAGGTCACGAGGAAGCTCATGTGCCATTTCCTTGGCAGTGTATTTTCTCATGCTTTTGTGGTCTCACACTCCCTGGATCAATTCCAATTGGTCTTCCTTTCATTGACGAATCCTAGCGTCAGAGGGACGTCCTAAAAACACACCCAGTCGAAATATTGTCGATTAGAGGGGCAAGGTTTTCTTTGACCTATCTTTATTCCGTATGACTCTTTTGCCAATACCTATTTCGATCAGAGATGTAGTGTTCACATTATGGAATATTTTTTAATATTTTCCGAGCTGAATCTCTGAAAGCAGAAAAGTTACTGAGCTGAAATACGACTCAAATAGTTTCTAGTTTTATAGTCTTTTAGGAAAATAGGTACATTTTTTCGTCAGGAAGCTTCTTTTGTCACTTTAGGTTAAAAAACTGAGAAATGAGCCAAAATAGCTGGTGTTGTAGCTCTATCTTGGCTCGATGAACATTTTAGGTGTTGCGAATCCAGATTCACTGATCTGGTTGATTCTTAATAACATAAATAAGCAAGTTTACCTTCCAAGTTGCAATGTTGAGCCTTTTTTGTGTCGATGATGACTGGACACATTCCATTTGATACCAGATTTCCTGTAAATTAGGAGTCAAATTTGACATTGTTACTCTTAACTTTTATGTCCGCCCTCCTCCTATTACACACAATAGGAATATTACCACCTTGTTTGTATGGGCAGGTAAGTGTAGTAAAGTCCATCAATAAAGTGTTTTTACATTTCAAATACCTACGTGTTATACGAGATCATAATCCAGCAGTTGGACCAAGATAATCACTCGAAAGGAAAAATTTAGTGTGATGAACGGATGTACACTGCATTTTTCAATACAATAACAGCTTTTAGTGATTTCCAAAAATTGATTGGTTTTGGTTCATTGATTTTTTAGGTAATCTATACATAGCTTAGCATTAATGTTTCTATAATTAGGATAGTTTGGCATCAATGTTTCTACTAGGACTTGTTAATATTACCATAATATAATTTGGGTAATTATTCAACTTAATCTTACGATGGAGATCGTAAAGGATCCAGGGACTCTGATTTGATTTGAATTTCTTCGTCATCGATATCTTCAACACTCAGAGGCCTGAAAAAAGAATATATACAGTAATAATAACAATTATAGTAATAATAAAATAA
Source organism: Adelphocoris suturalis (assembly GCA_030762985.1). Classification (NCBI taxonomy): domain Eukaryota; kingdom Metazoa; phylum Arthropoda; class Insecta; order Hemiptera; family Miridae; genus Adelphocoris; species Adelphocoris suturalis. The sequence goes on from CM061040.1 coordinate 181,334,058, forward strand.
ATAAAAATAATCATAAATAAAATTAATAAAAATAGAAGTAAGTATAGCAATCAATAACAAAAATTAAAATTCAGTGTAATCCATACCTGCTATACTACAATATTATAATAAAGGGATGGTTGAACCAACTTTTTGCTGGAAGTAGTCGCATACTTAACCCTGAGGTGTGACAACCAACGTGCATTTACAAATCAAGTTTCTAGTTCAGGAATGAGTGATGACGACGCCAACTCACTTTAGCAATAGGTTCGAGAAGTAAATAGCACAGTCACAGATGAATTACGTAGTTGGTTCTGTGTAGTATTACAATATTTTATTACAACAAGACTTTACAAAAAACAAAAATGGCCTTTCTGTCCTTAAATTGGTTTTTTATTAATCCCCAACGTTTCTCCCCAGGAACTATATACAATATATATATATATATATATATATATATATATATATATATGTCACTTCTAAATATATATATATATATATATATATATACGTTACGTAATAATAAACCGCCTCTCTTGAAATAAAACCTGCTGATGTAGGCTTCACCCACATCAGCCGAACCAGAAGCTATAAATAGGAGACACCGAGCGCGACTCGTCAGTCTTCCTCTGAACCCAGTCACGTAACCGTGTGTTCCTAGCCTCCACCTGTAATTTTCCTGTATAAATAAATCGCAACTTTTTTAAAAAGCGATTTATCCTTTAACCTATCATCACTGGCGCAGTCTATGAGGACGTGAAGAAACCAGGACCTTTTTGAGGGAATATCAAAAGGACCCGGACTCCACCAGACCCTACTACCCACGAAGAAGGTACCAAACAGGCACGCAGAAGGCATCAACAGGACCCGGCGGACAAATTTCAACAGAGAAGACTCCTCACGTTGGCAGATGACGGCTCCAGCGTGAGTAAACCCAAATCAATTAACATATTAACATTTTCCCCGAATTTGGAAGAAGAAAAAGCATATTTCTTTTTCCCAACTAGTGAAAAGCACATTCACTCTCCCAAATTTCACCGTCACAAAACCCCATTCGAAACATTTCGAATCAACCTTAATTTTCAAATCGTTCGAGAACGAACGTATCTCAAACAATAAGTCGCGAAGACTAAAACATTTTATCGTCAACTTGAAGGCATATCAAGTTGTCACCTCGTCACCTGACCCGCACGCAGACCGCTCTTGCTATCTGCACGTACACCCGCTTGCCTTATCAAGCCCTTTAAAAATCCTCCGTAATCTCTACCAAGAACTCCCGGCTGGAAGAAGACGCTCTCGGATCTCTTACGACCGTGACCTTCAGTTTACAAATAAGACATCTAATTTTAATTTTTCATTGTCTCATTTGCATGATTAATTAATGAATATTATTTGTATATTATAATTTTTGTATTACAGCTACAAACTAATCAATAACTGAAACCCACTCGAGTCGATTTATAAGACGAAATTTTCGTCTGAAAAGATAAATCAAAATTCCAAAACACAACAAAAAATTCCCTCACGCCAGCTTCCCCTGGCTTGATCTAACACTCTTTCCTAGAAATTTTCAAACGATACCCGAAATGGACGGAACTTCAGGAACCCAAAACGTTCAAATTCAACCGACTGACTATGTAGGAATTATTAACCACCAGACGGAACAGATAGGCCAACTGACCGCCCTAATACAGAATTTACTTGTAAACCAGGTGATTTCGCCTAGGGAACAGAGACCCACTAACAATGACTTACCCACTTTGAAAAAGGAACATTTGGACCTGATTCCGACCTTTAAAGGTTCCCCTGAAACACTAAATCATTTCTTGGAAATTACCCAACAAATCCACAATAAATTTTTCAACAACAATGACCCTCTAGACTTTCAAAATGTAATGATCATCAACGCAATTAAAGCTAAAATTGTATCCCCCGCCTCGGAACAGATTTTTTCGGCAAATCTCACAACCTACGAACAAATCAGGCAGGCCCTAATTGAGACCTACACGGATCGTAGAGACGACGTTACCCTATTAATTGAGTTAGTCACGTCAAAACAGAATGAAGGGGAATCACCCTTCAAATTCCATGATAAAATAACTAAAACCCTAAATCTCCTAATCGCTTACCTCCAAACTCACGATGTCCCAAATCACGAAATTTTGATCATGAATTATAAGAAAGTAGCACTTCGCTGTTTCTTACTACAATTAAAAGAACCCCTTGGCAGCATCTTGAGAACGAGACAGCCCGCCGATTTGAACACGGCGCTGTCATGGCTAACGAACGACTATCAGATGCTTTGCAACAACAAAACTAAGACCCCTCAAAGTTCTCAAAATTCATCGCAAACCAGGTCATATAATCAGAACAAGCCACATCAAAATTTTTCACGACCATCGCCAAACACCTCACAAAAACCTAATAACCCGTCAAATTTCAGACCAAATCACGGTTATTCAAGCCAAAATTATTCCAATCGGAATACAAATAACCAGAACCAAAAATCAGCCCCTCAGGCAAATTCCTCAAAACCAAACTCGAGCCCTCAGCCTTCAAACCAAAAACCAAATGCACCGCCCACGAGACAAAACGTCCCTAACCCATCAGGAAAACCGACACCCATGTCTTGGCGCACATCTAATCCAAACTTCAACAACGTTGAAGTATCCGATATACAATCTGACGACCCCGAAATTTGCGAAGACACAACTTACGAAACGGACGTATACCAACCAGTAGAAGAAAACGAATTCGATAGCCCCCATTTTTTAGAGGAAAGCGACCCAGAATTCCCCAATACGACTTAATGAACTTAAACAAGAAAACCATTAGTGAACTCCCGTATATAGACCTACCAAAATTCAACTTGAAAATTCTAATAGACACCGGAAGCACAACCAGTTATGTAAACCCTGAAATCGCAGAATATTTCTTCCCAAATAAACGCAAATTAGAGCCATTTTTCGTCAGAACCGCCCACGGTTCTTCGCGAGGCAGCCATACTACTCTAGTGCCCTGCGGAGACGCTTTCAGACAGAAAAATCTAAATTTAAAATTCAACATATTTAAATTCCACGACAAATTCGACCTCTTGATAGGTATAGACAACCTGAAAGCCATAGGAGCAAAAATCGATTTAGTCGAGGACTACTTGCTCACCCCGTACCTAAATATCCCGCTGAAATATCTAGGCACTGAACATGCGGAAACCCACATGATAGATGCTAGATCCATCCAGCAAATCAAAATTAGAGTCAAAAACCTCGAACAAGGAGATGCTGTCCTCCCCTACTTAAAAATAGGAGAGATGGAAATCCCCGAGTGCTTGGTTCACGTCGAAGACTATGAAACCAACGTGCGAATTTTAAATCCAAAACCAACTTCCGGCAAATTCTCCCAAATTTCCCCCATAGAAGTAGAAACTTTAGATGAAATCCCTGTAGAATCGCTAAACAACATTTTCGATGAAAATTCTAAATTCACTTTTGACATATCTAAATTACGCCTAAATCACATGAATGAAGAAGAAAAGGTAATGATCACAGATTTAGTTAATAAATATTCCGATGTTTTCCATCAGGATAATGAACCCTTATCTTTCACCCACAATATTAAACATGTAATCCGAACCACAGATGAAATACCCGTTCATGCCCGTAATTATCGATTCCCAGAAATCTATAGACAAGAAGTAGACCGGCAAATCGAGGATATGTTAGAACAAGGAATTGTCCAACATAGCGAAAGCCCCTGGAACGCCCCAATTTGGATCGTCCCCAAAAAAGCTGACGCTAGTGGCAAACCTAAATTTCGAATCGTGATCGATTATCGAAAACTCAACGAAAAAACAATCGAAGACCGATACCCGCTACCTCAGATTTCGGAATTGTTAGATAAATTAGGCAGATGCCAGTATTTCAGTGTGATTGATCTTAAATCCGGATTTCACCAAATTCAAATGAGTCCCGAAAGTATTGCAAAAACAGCCTTCAGTACACCTACTTACCATCTTGAATTCAATCGTTTACCATTTGGCCTCAAAAACTCGCCAAGCACATTCCAACGACTGATGGATAGTGTTTTACGTGGTATCACGAATGAGTACTGTTGTGTTTACCTCGACGATATCATCGTGTACAGTACTTCTTTGCAGGAACACATCACCCGTCTTGAGGAAGTATTCAAGAGATTGCGCAAAGCAAACCTCAAGGTACAACTTGACAAGACCGAATTCCTACGCAAAGAAATTGCATACTTAGGTCACATAATCACCCCAAACGGCGTAAAACCGAACCCCGACAAGATCAAAGCCATTCAAAATTATCCCATTCCAACCACCACGAAAGAAATCAAATCATTTTTAGGACTACTAGGGTATTACAGAAAATTCATTAAAGATTTCGCGAAAATTACCAAACCCATGACAAAATGCTTAAAGAAAGGAAGCAAAATTGATACGAAAGACCCCGAATACGCGGAATCATTCGAAACCTGCAAAAATTTACTGACTAACGAACCCATCCTGCAATACCCAGACTTCTCAAAATTATTTCACTTAACAACGGACGCAAGCGGCATTGCGGTTGGAGCAGTGCTGAGCCAGACGGTTGACGGACACGATAAGCCGATAGCTTACGCGTCAAGGACTCTCTGCGATTCCGAGAAACGCCTCTCCACAATAGAGAGAGAACTCCTTGCAGTCGTTTGGGGCGTACAATACTTTCGACCGTACCTCTACGGTAGAAAATTTAAAATTCACACCGACCACAGACCCTTGCAATGGTTATATTCTATAAAAGAACCCGGCTCTAAACTATTCAAATGGCGCACAAAATTGTCAGCTTACGACTTCGACATTGTTTACAAGAAAGGAACGTTGAATTCCAACGTTGACGCCCTTTCTCGTGTTGAACTACTGAACAACAACGAAAACGAGCCCATTGAAGCCGACAAAGCAGTCGACGTATTTTTTGAAGCCTTAACTCCAAAATCCCTCCTCCGAATGACAGACAAGGACGTAGACACTCCCGCTTCCATAATCGTAAATTTTGACTCTGACGACGAATGCAATGATTCCCAATCCAACCCTAGCAGCACGATTCACTCTAACGCCATAGGTCATGCAATCGTAGCTATTCCAATTAGAGACGAACCAGTCAATAATTGTAACCACCAAGTCGTAATCAACTTAACGAAACTCCCGATGAAAGACCCTGTCAAAGTCGAAAAAATATTTGAAAATAAGAATAGAATCACCGTTTACTTAAATAAAAATAACTTAGAATCAGATACCATAAAATTCGTAAAAGAGTACATCCTACCCAAAATTAAATACGGACTTTATTTTACAGAAGACATTTATGAACAGTTTACGAATATCATGACGAAAAATTTTGCCTTTTCGGAAATAACAATGACAAAATACACCAAAAAATTAGAGGACATAACCGACGAAAACAAAAGGTCAGAAATAATCAAAAAATATCACGAAGGCCTAACCAACCATCGTGGCATTGAAGAAACCTACAACCACCTGAAGCGAACTCATTATTGGCCCAACATGAAGGAAACCATTCAAAGATTTATCAACAACTGCACCATCTGTGTAAGATGTAAATACGATCGGAACCCGATCAAAGTCAAATATAATGTTACACCAACCGCTTCACGACCTTTAGAAACCATACATATCGACAAAATGACCCTAGAAGGCTCAAAATTTCTAACCGTTATAGACTCCTTCTCCCGACATGCACAAGCTTATAACTTAAAATCATCGAACGCCTTAGACATTGTGGACGCACTACTAACTCACTTTACCAATTATGGAATCCCCAAAACCATCGTAGCAGACAACGGCCCAGAATTTCAAAACTCCATAATCAGAGAATTTCTGTTACTACACAACATAAACATACACTTCACATCTTCCCAACACCCAGACTCCAATGGTCTGATCGAACGTTTCCATTCCACTCTAATAGAACACATTAGGATATTGAATGAAAGAAATGAGCATAAAAAATCGACTATGAACACCAAAGTCAAATACGCCGTACTGGCTTACAATAACTCAATTCACTCGATATCCAAGTTAACCCCTTTCGAACTGTTATACGGACACGTAAAACCGGACACCTTACTAGACTTGAACATAGATCAAATCGTGGCTAACAGCTATCTTTCTTCCCACAAGGAAAAAATGAAAGCTCTATACGCCCAAGTAGGTGAAAAACTTCATTCTGCAAAAGAGAAATACATAGAAAAGAAGAATGAAGGCCGCGAAGAAATTCCCGCAATTCCACCGGAAATTTACGTAAAAACGGTCCAAAAACAATCCAAAACCAGACCGAAATTCAATCAGGAACACGTCAAAGCAATAAATCCAGAACTTAAAACTGCATTAATAATTCCCCGTCATCACAATACCCAAGAGAAAATCCACATCTCAAACGTACGACGCCCCAAAAAATTTACGGACTCAGTAGCAAACGCATGGGACCCTAAACTAGACAAAACTGAAATCCTTGCAAGTAAATTCGGACTAAAGGTGACACGCGAAGACTTGATAACCCTAAAAGACAATAACTGGCTGAATGACGTAGTAATTAACATTTACATGGAACTGATAGACGAACGAAGCCGACGCAACGACAACCTACCAAAATCCTACTCTTTCAACAGCTTCCTATACGTATCCTACAAATTTGGCGGTTACGAACGAGTTCGAAAATACACCAAAAAGTCGGACATATTTAGCAAAGACATAATCCTGATCCCCATTTTCAAATCCTCCCACTGGAGATTAATCGAAATTAAAACAAATAAACTACTACGACTCTTTGAACAAGGACGGAACCGAAATTTTACAAGACATAATCCGCTACTTAGAAAGTGAACACCTAGACAAGAGGGGAACACCACTAGACACACAGAACTGGAAACTTTCGACTCCACCTAACACACCCCAACAGAACAACGGAAACGATTGTGGCGTTTTCCTATGCCAGTTCGCAAAACTCCTTACGATTAACGAACAACTCCCTAAAACTCTAGACGCCCAAACATTAAGAGAACAGATCTGTTACGAAATCCTAAAAACGGACTTACTCTAAATGTTACAGGAAAACCTTTTTCCTCGTCCATGGATTACTCGTCTTTCTCCTCGGACAGACAGACTCGACAGACCAGACCATCAAAAACATAACCCTCAACCCGGGATTACTAGCCAGCCGTCTGGGACCGACAAAAATAGTGGAAGGATACCACACACTCACACACCATTATGACCTAACCGAACTCATTTCTAGAACACAATCGATGAAAGAGACTTACATAAAAACCTTGCAAAAATCGACACAATCCACACTAGATCACAGTCAAACCCAACTCCTAATGCACACAATAAACTCAACCCTCGAACTAATTGAACAAAAACTGAGTGACATTCACATCCCGTGGACGCCCAAAAGAAACAAACGTGGACTAATCAACGGATTAGGATCATTGGTTAAATTCATAACAGGTAACTTAGATGCACAAGACGAACAAAAGTATAACTCCATCCTGGAACAAATTCAACGAAACCAAAAGGACTTCCATTCCCAACTAGAAGCTCAATTTTCAATTAACACCGCGGTCCAAGAAAATTTTGATAAAATAGTTGAAGCCATTGCCCAAAACAACGTTGAATTAAAAAGGGAACTGATTTCATTACAACATCAAAATCCAAATTACTCGACATTAGCGATAACCAGAGCGACGTTAGAACACCATCAAATAGTACTCAATATGATTGCCGATATAATTCAAGATATAGAAAATTCCTTAACAGCTTGCAGAACAGGTTCAATTCACCCTAGCATAATTAAACCACACTTACTTTTTGACGAACTTCAAAAACTAAGCACATATTACGGCAATAAATTTTTAGATTTCCAAGGAAAAAATTTGTTCGAAATCAAAACACACATCAGAGTTCGATGCTACGTAGGCATTGAAGAAATAATCTATTTTCTGGATATACCCATAGTAGACCCAAACGACTATGAGATGTACAGCATAGAATCAATACCCACTTTCATTGATTCCGAATATATGACCATAGTACCCACTCTTAAATATCACTTAAAATCAAGTACTAGAACCTATCCGTTGTCCCAACCATGTCCACCTGGACATATACGATTATGCCCAAACTTTCTAATTTCACCATTTCACCCCGAATGTGAAACAGAATTCCTCCTCACTGGTTCCACCACTAAATGTCAGTATGTAAAACTTATTACCGATAACAACCATGTCAAGCTCATGCTAGATATAAACAATTACCTCCTATTTTTTCCTAAAGGAGATGTTATTAGCATAGCCCAAGACAACACAGTAGAGACCAAAACCCTCCACGGTATTTACCTAGCCTCACCGGGTAAGCACCACTTGTCTTACCAGAACCAGACGCTTTTCGCCCCCCATAGTGAAACAGCCGGCCGACCACAATTAATTGTAGACGCCCACATAACGCTTACGGACATACAACGACCGACTAAGGAAATTCAATTTAAAAACCTAGAGCTTAAAAACATCAACCTACAAGACGTCCGCCCAATAACTCACTGGAGCTTAAAACCTTACTCGATCCCCAGTATTTGGACAGTACTCCTGTATATCATCGTAGGATCAATAATATGCCTAAACGCAGTAAAGTACTACCAAATCCTCAACAGAAACTCTAATAGCTAAATACCTAAATTGCTGTACAACGTCCATTTAAATAATTATGATTGTTATTCCAATCATTGTATTGTACTATTATCCTGATCGTTGTATTGTACTACTATTGTAGTATTGTAGTATTGTATTGTAATATTGTATTGTAGTATTGTAGTATTGTATTGTACTATCAATTGTATTCTTATAATTAATCCATGTTCATATTAAGTGAATCAATTTAATTCAAATACTTTTTACATTTTTACTTATCATATTGTAAAACACACGGATTAGGTAAACTTGATGTGGGGTTGCTCAATTCAGAAAATTTAAAATTCAATCAAAATTATAGAGTCAGATCCTTTTCAGCCTAAAATTTCATCCTAGGGGGGACGCGTTACGTAATAATAAACCGCCTCTCTTGAAATAAAACCTGCTGATGTAGGCTTCACCCACATCAGCCGAACCAGAAGCTATAAATAGGAGACACCGAGCGCGACTCGTCAGTCTTCCTCTGAACCCAGTCACGTAACCGTGTGTTCCTAGCCTCCACCTGTAATTTTCCTGTATAAATAAATCGCAACTTTTTTAAAAAGCGATTTATCCTTTAACCTATCATCACTTATATATATATATAGTTAGAAGTGAGATTAATTATAAATAAAAACAGTTAATTTGATAATCACTTTTACGCACTGATTTATTATTATACAGAACGTAAGAGAATTTTTAAATTAAGAATGACAAATTATTCCCGAGCATGCCACATTTCCCAAAAACAAAAGAACATAGGACCATCCAATTTATTATAATAATGACTGCAGAATTCATCCAAGAGTGTCTTGCTTGGTAGGTAGATGTAATGGTTGATTCTCTTCAATTGATATGGGATGTACGCGACATGGGCAACGTTTTGTTTAACCAGTTCGAGAATTACTTGAAAACTGAAATTAGAATGTTACTCAAATTATACATTCCCGAGATAAATATATATATATATATATATATATATATCTTCAGGGAGAAAAAAATTCAAAAAATCAAATTCAAAATTTTAAAAATAAATACTTATCGTTTTCTTTTTGAATAAAAAATCTAATTCAGTTATTTTTTTTTTTTTTTTTAATCAAAAATGAAAACAAACGATAAGTATTTATTTTGATAAATTTTAATTTGATATTTTGAATTTTGTCTCCCTGAAAAAGCCCCAGTTCCTGGGTAGAAACGTTGGAGATTAATTTATAGCATTTCCCAATTGAGTTAAACTTTTTCCATTTAGGTTTAGTCCTTTTCCATTTAGGTTTAGTCCTTTTCCATTTAGGTTTAGTCCTTTTCATTTTGGTTTAAACCTTTTCCATTTAGATTAAACCATTTCCACTTAGATTTAAACCTTTTCCATTTGGATTTAAACCTTTTCCATTTGGATTTAAACTCCATCAAAACGTCAGTAGTTAGCCCCATCATAGTAAGTAAGTGCCTATCTACTAAAATTTCATTAGGCTAGAAGTAAAAAAAAAAAGGAAACGGATAGTTTTAACTTAATTTATAACTTCCGTTCATGAGAAATTCTTGTGTTCAAAAAACATTTGTTCATTATTATATTATATTACATTTCTGTGCATAAAAAAACACTTGCATGATTTAATTTTCAAGTTGTGGCATAATAACGTCGGGTTAGAGGTAAAAGTACCGAAGAGGTAAATTCATATTGTGCAAAAATCAAATTAAAATTTCAAAAGTTAGTTTGGTAAATATGATTATTTTCTTAGGTTGGATACATAGTTTGATGATATTGATCACCAATAATAACAACAGTTAAATAATCATAATATTCTCCATTTGATTTTCCCACGTGTTGAATTTGTGACTTGGGTACTTTTACCTCTAACTCCACGATAATTTCCTGAGTTTAAATCCAAATGGAAAAGGTTTAAATCCAAATGGAAAAGGTTTAAATCTAAGTGGAAATGGTTTAATCTAAATGGAAAAGGTTTAAATCTAAATGGAAAAGGTCTAAACCTAAATGGAAAAGGTTTAAACCAAAATGAAAAAGGACTAAACCTAAATGGAAAAGGACTAAACCTAAATGGAAAAGGACTAAACCTAAATGGAAAAAGTTTAACTCAATTGGGAAATGCTATAAATAAAAAACAATTTATGGACAGAAAAACCATTTTTTGAAAAGTCTTGTCATAATTGGAATTGTCCAAACAAAGAAAGTTGCAAAAATTTGATTATTGCAGTGGCAGTTTACTTGTTCAGTCTGAGAGGTACAGGATATTTCCTTACTGAAAAACTTTCGACGGAATGCAGGACATCTATTTACAGAGAGTGTGCAGAAAACAGGTCTAAGAGGCCAGAAATGGATTTTTTGCTCATTTCCGAACAACTGTCTACCATCAATTTTCTTGGAAATTCTTGGTTTTCATGTATTCAAAAACTATTTTTCTTAGATTTTTATGTTATATTAGCTGGTTCACCCGTGCATTGCACAGGTTGACTTGAACATTATCAAATAGCCTGTGACCCAAGTTGAAGTAATTCTGATAGATTCGAGGTTATCTCGTCTGATTTTCGTGATTTTATTTTCTTCTTTTTTTTTATTATTATTTTGGTCGTTTTGAAACATATGTTAGGACTTACACATTTCATGATGAAAGAGGTGAATGGGTACCATCGATAAATTGTGATATTTTGACTATACACATCTAATTTCCGTAACAGTTTTTTATTGATTGTTCGATCCAGATTTCAGTCCAGTTCTGCGACCTTAGAAGTTTCATATTTACTGTCGGGGTGTGTGGGTGTGTGTGTGTGTGTTGGAGGTGGGGGGGGGGGGGGGGGGGGGGGGGGGGGGGTTCGATAAACCATGATATTATTTTTTAATTTTGCTTCCGAGTCTACCCATAGGTAGCGGAAGAATTGTTTTCACTTACGGGGGGAAAAACTCGCTTTGGGCCTTCGGCTAAAATGCTAAAATATGGAATGCTTTCTTCCCGCTAATTCGGGAATATTTTATTTTGTTTTCTTATAGTTATGATGTTGCCAAACTAATTAGCCTGCCACCAAGCGGCACAACTGTAATAAAGATTACCACCTCAACCAAGTGACAACAGAACAAGACTTACAAGCGGCACAATAATATTGTTTACTAACCATTTATAACATCGCATTATTGGATCAATATCTTGTATGCAAATTTAAAACTACGACATAAATATTTTACTAATAGAAATTAGAAGGAAGTAACTAGGTAGGTAATTTTGGTTTATTATTTCCAATAATAAGCCTATGTGATCGTACAGCAAAAAATTTTTATAACCCCCCCTCAAACTTTGTCACTTTACGTTTCAAGGTGCGTAGAATCCAAATTTGAAATGTCCGTCCGCCGTCCGGGCCATAAAAGGCCTAAGAATTGACTTAAAAAACCCGTTCTTTCGCACATAGACTCCATTTGGGGTCTAGTTGATCCTAACGTTTAACCATCCCGATCGCTTTACTCGCATAGATGCTATGGGCCACAAACGGGCAAAAACGTGTCTTTTTCGACGCGAGCACGCCTGGCACGCTTGGCAGGGGGTCACGGTGGGTGGCGAGGGGGGGGGGGTGGGGGTGAGCGGGGGGGGGGGGGGGGGGGGAGGTGGAGTGAGAGGAGGCGCCGGCGCCGCGGCTTGTGGTGGGTACGGCGCCGGCGTTCGTTCGAGGCATGAATATGTTTTTTTCAAGGTCATATTTGTGTGTTAATACCAAAGCTTTTCCTACGCATATTTAATAACATATCCTCTCGACTTTTCGTACGTACTTAGATAATGATATTATTAAGGCAATAACTATTTGAATAGATAGGAGCTCAAATCGAGAAATATAAACATGCGTATATAATTATAGAAGTATAGGTTGTGATAACTCGAAGTAGGACACGCCGAGGAGTCTGGACGGGCCTTATGACATACGCAAGCCAACTAAAACTACGATCATACTCAATTGAAAACGCTGCAAATTATTACATAATGGTTTATTATTTCTGCCATGGAGTATGATCGTAGTTTTAGTTGGCTAGCGTACGTCATAAGGCCCGTCCAGACTCCTCGGCGTGTCCTACTTCGAGTTGTCACAACCTATGCTTCTATAATTATATACGCATGTTTATATTTCTCGATTTGAGCTCCTATCTATTCAAATAGTTATTGCCTTAATAATATCATTATCTAAGTACGTACGAAAAGTCGAGAGGATATGTTATTAAATATGCGTAGGAAAAGCTTTGGTATTAACACACAAATATGACCTTGAAAAAAACATATTCATGCCTCGAAGGAAAGCCGGCGCCGTACCCACCACAAGGTGCCGCGGCGCCGGCGCCTCCTCTCACTCCACCGCCCGCTCACCCCCCCTCACCGCCCACCGTGACCCCCTGCCAAGCGTGCCAGGCGTGCGCGCGTAGAAAAACACACTTTTTCGCCTGTTTTTGGCCCATAGCATCTATGCGAGTAAAGCGATCGGGATGGTTAAACGTTAGGACCAACTAGACCCCAAATGGAGTCTATGTGCGAAACAACGGGTTTTTTAAGTCAATTCTTAGGCCTTTTATGGCCTGGACGGCGGACGGCGAACGGCGAACGGCGGACGGCGAACGGCGAACGGCGGACGGCGAACGGCGGACGGACATTTCAAATTTGGATTCTACGCACCTTGAAACGTAAAGTGACAAAGTTTGAGGGGGGGGTTATAAAAATTTTTTGCTACACGATCACATAGGCTTATTATTGGAAATAATAAACCAAAAATAACTCGGCGCTCCGCGCCTCCCTGGCAAGCCCCCTGGATCCCCGGTTACCTCTATTTACATACTTCGGACGAAATTATTGAAACACAGAATGTGTTTGCGTTGTCGCGCAACCAAGTGACAACCAAACAAGCGTCATTGTTTACTATTCATTTATAACATCAATTTATATAGTTATAGTATGAAACTACGAAAAAAAATACGAAATAAATTCGTGATAAATCAAGAGCTTTCCAACGAATGGTGAACGATTTCTGTGCGATTAAAATGGCGGAAATTCCATTTCCCTACCAACGGCTCGGTTGTACGTGAAAATCATCCGTCACACATTTCGTTCCCATCCCGCGTTCGAAATAATTTGCAGCGTTTCAGTTATGGTGCGCGTCTACAATTACTATAACCAAGATTAACTTCTCAACCAAGTGACAACAAAACAAGCGGCATTGTTGACATGGATATGTCTTTGCTCTGGGGGGTCAACCAAAAATTTCCGTGACGCAAAATTTGTGTCACGATTTCAGTGTTTTTCACGTACAACCCAGCCGTTGCTAGGGGAATGGAACTTCCGCAGTTTTCATCGCACAGAAATCGTTCGCCACTCGATGGAAATCGCTTGATTTATGTGATAAATGTTTATATCTCAAGCTACCAATTTCCCCCTCCTTACGTACCTGGCTACATTCCTAAACTAAGTTGATTGGACTATAAACAATTTTAATAAGCCGGTTACAATATTCTTAACGTAAAGCAATAGCATCATTTACTCCACTCCATAGGAAACATTTTCATCCTCTTGACAACAGTCCACTGTTAACAACAACTCATTGTAGTGACTTCTCTCCACAGTTATTAACATGTATCATGTTTTAGCCCTGGGGTCCTAGCGAATTTTGCGAGTCAATTTTTTTCCGCGCACGAAATTAATTACAGTGATTTCCGCCTACAACCGAGTCGTTGCTAGGGAAATGGTACTTCGTCGTTTTTCATCCCACAAAATTCGTTGACCATTCGTTCGAAAGCTCTCGATTTATCCAACAATATTATGTTAACTACGGCGAAGTGCGTGTCCAACAAACTGAGTTATGAGCATGGTTATATAAATAATTGTTTACACACAGGTGATCATTCTCAATAATTGATATTGTGAACATGATTGCAACCGCTTGTTAATTTCTGATGTTTTCATAGAATTTCGAATCAATATCGAGGAGAAAACATGATACATGGTTGAAATTTTTGGTTCTAGAACAGAAATAAGTTTTTTGAAAAAAGGGGGTTGAAGTATAGCAGCAGGAAATACTGAAACAACATAATTTTAAACATTTCTATAAGTAAACCGTTGTTTTGTTGGAATTAGTTGGGATGCGGCCCAGGGATTTGTTTAAAGTTAAAGGATTTGTTTACAACTCTCGAGGACAACCGTTATGAAATCCCCAATCAAAGACATATCCATGTAACATGGTATCTGCTTGTAAAGCAGATAGTGGAACTCGTTTTTATACTTGTTTACTATATCCATTTATAACATAAATAAATATAAAACTGCGACATAAATAGAAGAACAAGTAAGAAAGAAATGCGTGATAAATCGAGAGCTTTCCAATGAATGGAAAACGATTTTTGTCCCATAAACACTAAAGAAGTTTCATTTCCCCAGCAACGGCTTGGTTGTACGTGAAAATCATAAGAAAATGAATAAAATAAAACTTCGCTAGGAATGCATTGGTTGTACGTGAAAATCAATAGAAAAACGCTTGCATACGAGTCTGCAACACATTGGGACATTTTATGTATTAGTTCCCACCACCACCACCCCCCATTTCAACAAATAATTTTGACGAATAATGTTCAAAAAAGTAATTTTTATTACAATTGTAAAGTTTCAATGATTTCAATAAACTCTGGTGATAAAGCAATTGATATCTACCCACCGCTTCATTTTGGCGTTTTCTCGAAGTGATTTTTAACGTGGAAACTAATAACAACAAAACAAGTGGCATTGTCTACTACATCCATTAATAACATTAATATATATAAAATGGCGACATAAATACCAAGAACAAGTACGGAAGAAATGCGTGATAAATCGAGAGCTTTCCAACGAATGGTGAACGATTTCTGTCGGTTGAAAATTTAAGAAGTTTCATTTCCCCAGAAACGGCTTGATTGTACGTGAAAATCATTAGAAATCAACTGTAACGCTTTTTATAACGTAACGCTTTTCGAGTATATGTGCCAAAGTGAAGACATAAAATGTCTAAAATTTCGTGACACATCGCCGTCCCCTAACCGCGTTTTCCGAAAAACGTGACACTTTTCGCCAGTTAGCTCAAGGCTAAAGCATGTTCCATGCTAAAATTGTTGGTCCTAAATCAAAATTTCCACGCATTATACGTTTCAGACCATTCTGAACATCTTTGGTTCCGTGTCTGTCTGTCTGTGTGTGTCTGTTCGTGTGTCCTCGAATCCTTGTAACGAGCTTATTTTCCACAGTTTTCATCCGATTTGAATGAAATTTTCAGGAATAGTGCGAGCTAGAGTGTAGACGGTCCCCTGGAAGTTTCATAGTTCCTGACTTACCTAATACTTCACTCTGCGCAAGCATCCTTTTCTCACGCCCTAGTCTTCCGATTGTGCTCAAATTTAGATGGAAGTTGGGGGATGACAATTCTATTATCTCATATTAATTTCAACATGATTGTATAATTGACAGCTACTGCGCATGCGCCAATGTGAAATCCTTGAAACAAGCTTATTTTCCACAGTTTTCATCCAATTGGGATGAAGTTTTCAGGGAATATGCGGGCTAAGGTGTAGATGGTCGCGTATCAGTTTAATTGTTGCCAAATCAATATTTCACTCTGCGCATGCACAAATGCAAAATTTACCATGCATCATTTTTTTTCACGCCCTAGTGGTCCGATTGTGCTCAAATTTAGATGAGAGTTGGGGGATGAAGATTTTATCAACCCAATATCAATTTCAATATGATTTTTTGTTTTAATGAATTTGTTTGATATAAGGACGACAAAAGAAAGGATGAATTCCCAGTATATAATATTCTACATGCAATATACAATACACTTCTTAAAATGTACCTCCAATACAACTTTCTTCCTAAAATATGATAAATTACTTCTTTCTAAAATAAACCCTCCACAATGAGCGGGCACGTGGTTAGGGCACCCCGAATCGTTCCCAGGCATTGGTGAAACTGACATAATAATTTTGAATTTTGAACTCACGTTTGTTATTTATATTTATGCAAACATAGGAAACTTGATTAACATATCACACATCGGGAATAATAGTGGTATAAGTCCCGAAATTGCGACGTTGAGTAATGTATACCGTTGGAAAGCGGTCAACGAGCTCTACCTGAGGGTGGTATCGGTTTACTCCTCGGTAAACGAATGGCCACCAGAGAGCAGATAAACCACTATAACTTTGGGCTGAAAGTACGACATGGCTTTGGAAGAAGACTGAACTATGTCAGTGATGTTCCAGACGTCAAACAGGTGCATTCTCAAGGAAAGTGTAATACTCGTACCTATATCTCCGAATGTTCCACTATAAATTCAGCAATTTCAGTTTTTATTCTGTTATTTTCAATTCAACACTGGTATATCTCAATATGTAATTCGTTCTTCCAATATCTATGCAGTACCGGATCAATGCAAGATGTACCTACCACTATTCGTCCGAAAATTATGAACAAACCAAGATGTTCCGTTATTCTTCCGAAATTCAAGGACTGTTATTGCTACCATACTGGTGCAATTCCTTGGGACGATAGTGGTACAAAAATTGAATGATGTGATAATTGCAGAGATCTTCTTTGGAAAATAATGGTATATCTTACGATTTTGATCAATTTAATCAGCCTGATGAAAGATGGAGAGGTCTGGAAGGGCAATTGAAATGCAACGTGTTGGGTAAATGATTTTGGATTGCCAAAGTAGCAGAAGATAAGAGAAACAAGTTTTGCTACGCCTGCGATACGTCTGCGAAAAAGTGAAAAATCTTCAAATGCGATTTCCCAAAAAGTTGAGTTTTTTGACTAGTACCACTATACTTACTCCCGATGTGCGACATCACAGTTTGTTCAAGCGCTATAGTGATACAATTTTTAAAAAATGCTTCGATTGTAGGAGGTAATTTCTCAAAATACTTTAGCTTATAACATGATCATAAATATCCATACTTCATTGCAAAAAGGAGAATGGATTTCTGAATTGCTCAGAATTTATGCTTCCATCTTTTTAGGTCTTTACCTCCCAATCCGTTCAAAATGTTAGGCACTTGGTAAAACCGGCTTCTCAGTCCTGCAGCCGTATTATTTTCGGGACGCAGTATTTCTCTGCCATCTCCGCTCTCGTACCCTTCCCATGTCGAATTACGGGGTATTAGGGGCCAACGATTTTTATCAGCGAACATTATAATGTTTTTCCAATATAATTTATCAGATTCCCAGACCCGTACCTCTTTAAAGTAAACCTCAAACCTGCAACTGTATGTTGCTCGAGCCCCCAACGTTAGTTTTTTGGACGTTTAATATAGGTTTCTTATGCACCGTCAACGCTTCACCCTAGCCACTACGTTGTAGATCAACTGCGATTGGACCAGCGCAAAATAAATATTTCGAAGGACCTCTTGTTTAAAAATATTTCTCAACTCTAGAAAAACGTGGATCATTTTACGAGGCCTGCGAGTTATCCCATCAATATGGACTGTACATTTCAGGTTCATATCCAATATCACCCCAATATACCTAACTGATTCAACGAATTGTATCCCACGGCAGTCACAGTTTTCCATCTACGTACAATCAGTTTCATGGACCCTAAAATTTAGATTTGGAGGAGGCTCCCGTGGGGAGGACCATCTGGACCTCATAACTTTAGTTTTTTTTACCATTAATCGGAAGAGAGTGTTTCCTGAACCAGTGAATCACCAGAGCCAGTGCCCCTTGCGCTTTTCGTAATAACACTCGCTCATTACACCCATAACAAATCAAAACTGCGTCATCAGCGAATGAGACGATTCAACAAACTTCTATTTGCATATTGCACAATTGATTACTGGAAAATAAAAACAGGCAAGGACCAAGAACAGTGCCCTGTGGAATTTGGAAATCTGTCCACAACGGATAACTCAAATCTGTGCCCACCTTAACTTTCTGCGGCCTCTGATAAAGGTCGGAACCATTCAAGCTGCTCAGTTCCCATCACTCTACTAACCTCAAGTACATGCAGCAATATTGAATGCTTTACGCAGTCAAAGCATTTCGCTATTTAAAAAAAAAATAAATAAATAACTTTCATGACAAGATCAAGCTTGGAAGAAATTTACGCCTTGCCCTCCGCAACAGCATCCTGCGTGCTCTTCCTCATCTGGAACCCATTGTGAAATACTTGTAACGACCCTAATTTCTACAGTTTTCGTCCGATTACTTACCAATTGTTTTTGGGCATGGGATTCAAATTAAGTTTATCAACTACAAACTGCACAAAATTATGTGGAAAAATGTATTCAAATTTCAATTATATGTGCTAAAACATTGATAAAACTGCCAATAACACTGATAATCCAAAAACTTTGTTTGAATACCGAGCAGTGTTTTATTTAGAAGAAGTTGTATGCCATAAAATGTATAGTTAACAATGTCATTGCACTGAAAGTGCTCAAATATCAAAACAATTCTACGTACCTATCAATTTGATAAAATAAAATTTTACTAAGTAGGAGTAGGTTTCGAAATAAAATAACTGTTTTGAGATAGAATGTTGTAAAAGGTTTATTTTGGTCTATTAGACGGGGGAACGGTTTTATAATGACTGAAGCCCTGTCGAGAGGCTCTAAGCTTTTAGTAGGACCTGACGAAGGAAGGTGGGGCCTACCAGCCTGTATTACCAACCGTAGGGACCATAACCGAAAATGCTCCCCCAAGGAGGCGTCAGACAAGAATGTTAACATAATAATAATATTGCGAGTTATTTAGATGAAAGAGTAGTTAATTATAGGCTGTGATCCTTGATATACCCATGTATTTAAATTAAAATTAACCGCACTTTACGACTATGGGGAGTTTATTTTTCGAAGATTTTTCAAATTTTCAAATAGTAACTTCGTCTGAGTGGGTAGGAGGGTCCCGCCCAGGCGAGATGGATGATGTGACGTAATATTCGACGCATTTGAAACTTTGAAAAAACATAGAAAATGGTGTACTCACCGTAAGAAAGCGTGGGTATATTTAAAAATAATTATCAATATCTTTTCGGGTCCATTGGTACAATTTACTACTGTATACTCATTTTGATACTGAGAATTTAGTTTCTTACCTGTTGTAGGGAAGAGATTCTCCTCTCATGTCGCACACAACATTTGTCAGTGCCATTATGTAGTTTTTGGCGAGCGTAAGAGTTTCAATTTTCGAAAGTCTTCTTTCTTTTTTGACATGCGGGATAACTTCTCTGAGCGACTGTAAACATAAACATCACCGTGAACACACACACATCACCTAAATTATCAATCCACACATGTTACATGGCGTTGTATGCACGGCGTCTACACCAAATTTGGGCAAAAATCTTCCAGTGTTGCTGTGCTCTCTCATATTTCATTTTTAAGTTGTAGCTAAATTTATTTATTTATACATACATTTTAAATATTATTATATTGTCTTAAACTCTTTATTCATGTATGCTCATTTGTTGGATGCTCGTTTTACTATTTAAATTATTACAAATAATAATTACTAAATTGATATTTTCTGCTCTTTTAGTTAATTTTTACAGTTAATTGTGTCCCACTAATAATTTCAGCATTTTTCCAATACAAGTTCATAAATTTTACTCTTAAATTTTATAAATGACATTGGTGAACTGAATAAAGGGTAAATATCACTAAAGAATTTATTTAAAATTAATTGCCCTTGAAATATAACTGAATGTTCCCCGAATTTTGTTTCAACTTTGTCTTGCATCACCCGGTAAGCTCTACCCCTAGTTACACGGATATTCTCTAGAAACATCTAGAGTTTGTATATAAACAAACTTTGTTTTTGAAAATTAACAAAAAAAACTGCTTTATATAAAGTTGCTCAATTTTTAAAACATTCAATACCTCAAAGAGATTTACTGTGGAATATCTAAATGACTTCTTAAATACCATTTTGAGCGCTCTTTTTTGCACAATGAACGCTTTATTTCTACTTGTTCTGCTACATGCACCCCAAAACATTATACCATAGATCAAAATTGATTCAAACAATGATTTATATAGGCATATCTAGAAATTTTCTGAAAAACCTTTCAATGAGTTAAGAACATACGCAGTTCGCCACAATTTTTGACACATTTCACTTATCTGTATATTTCATTTTAATCTTTCATCTATCGTTATTCCTAAATACTTGAGACTTGACACTTTCTTCAGATTGTTACAATTTAGACAGTTTGTATTATCCCTATTGCAAACATGGTACTTCAGACCCGGTAATATCTCTATTGGAGGAGTTCTGAATATTGGCATGAGCTCCGATTTCTGAACGTTCACTATTAGCGTATTTTGGCGCATCAATGACGAAATGTTCGTTAAATCTGCTTCTGCTTGATGGTATACTTCCTCTCAGGTGCTTCCATGCTATATCAAAGCAAAATCATCGGCGAATAATGTGAGCTTACCATTTGTCTTCAGATTTCCAAGTTCATTGATATAAATCAAGAACGAATTCGGCCCCAACTCCGAGCCTTAGATTATTCCAAACTTATTTACATCCCCATTTATGACAACTTTTGGGTTCTTCCGGTGAGATAAGAAACAAACCAGTAAGCCACTGATACCAGCTCTGTCCATCTTCTCCAACAATTTTTTTCGCGAGATATTTCCTTGGCTGCGTCCAGACACGTTAATATCATCTTTTTTCTCTCATTCACATGATTATATGGACACAAAACGAAAGTTAGTTCGTTTGATCGGATTACATCTTCGGGTTGACAATTTTCAAACACAATTTCAAAATGAAGACGGCATCTTGAGATTTGTTGTGCGAAATAAGTATTTTTCAGTTTGTATTTGTATTTTTCTGGAATCCGTATTGATTTGAAGTGATATAATTTTTTGTATCCAACAGTTCTTCCAACCTTTTCTTAATAATTTTTTCAAATATTTTTGTATTTATGTTGAGAAGGGAGATCGGTCGATATTTAGATGATTCTATGGCGCTTCCACCCTTAAAGAGTGGGATTACCCTGGCTTTTTTAATGTTTTAGCAAATGTCGCTGATCCAATATTAAGGTTGAAGAAAAAACCAAAGGTTTCACGATAAAATCATTAACATTTTTATATAATTCTCGGTGCAGGTTATCTGGGCCCGGAGCAGATTTCCCTCTCATTTCTTAAATAATTAATGTCAACTCGTTATCCGTTATGGGTCTCATAAACATCGACTCCACTAGATTACCACTTTCGAGTTCCTTATTGTATTCCATGAGCCTTGTTTCAGGCAACCGGATTTTTATGCCAGACTTTTCCCTGCACTGGTAAAGTAAACGTTAATTTTATTTGCTGCCTCGTCGAAGCCCTGCTCATTCAACCAGGGCTTGTACTGGAAATTTGTTCTATGATTTTCTATGCGATATTTCGTCTACCAATTCCCATAACTTTCTAAAGTTTCCTTTCCTTTCATACATTTCATCTGAATTGTACCGCTATTTTATTTCATTAATAATTATTTTTAAAGTATTTCTGTACTTCACATATGCTTCTTTTAGTGTATTATTGTAAGTTTGTTTATTCACTTTTTCTGGCATTCTGTCCCTTTTTCTGATTAACCTGAGTATTCCATTCTGCATACATGGTTTAACAGGGGTTTGGTTTTTGTTTTTTGTTATATTTTTCGTTGTGGTAGTCCGTTAAACGTGGCTCTTTAATAGCGATTGCAGCATTTCTGCGGCCTCATTAGCACCCTTTGACTCATAGAGCCTTTGCCAGTTTTCTCAATTAACTTTTTCCAGTCAGTTTTCTTGGATACCATTATTTCATTTTTCTGTTTTTCGGATGTGATACTGGTGGCACTTTTGAGATTACATATTACCGCATAGTGATCTCTTACACTTGTTTTCAGTACCCCCACTGTCATATTTCCTTTCTTCAGGAAAGGGAAAGGGCGACCCTAGAACAGCATCTGCCCATAGGCCACTATGAATGCTGGATACATCTGGAAAGCTCTATGAAAAGATGCAGAAATGCAGATCTCTAGGTGCAGTGGCAGAGGCTGAAGGGCTATCGCCAAGGCAATATGGCTTCACTGTAGGAAGATCGAGTGTGAATGCAGTCAGTGAAATAGTTCCAGCTGCTCGATGCACGCAAACAGGGAACCATCGGTCTAGGGAGATAAATATGCATGATGGTCCTTGGACGTAAGAAATGCGTTCAACTCGGCCAGATGGAATGATATCCTCGAAGCCCTGAGGAACTTTCGTGTACCTGCATATCTGTACCACGTTCTCCAGGACTACTTGACAAACCGGTGGCTGTTGTTTAAGACGTGAGAAGGGCAGAAAAAGAAAAGAATAACCTCAGGAGCAGCGCAGGGGTCAGTCCTGGGCATAGACCTTTGGAATTTCAATTATGATGGGATCCTGCGTATCGAGATGCCCAACGGTGTCTTCCTGGTAGGATATGCAGATGATCTGGCTGCAGTAATTGTTGCGCGCACAGTAGAACAACTCCAATGGAAACTGTACCAGACGATGCGTCGTGTGATAGAGTGGATGAAGTCACGGTCCAAATTTACAAAGATGGTGTTTTGACGTCTCTACTCCCGTTAATTTTATACCTCTCTTTTCAATGAAGACGAAAGTTGGAAATTCAAATCGGAAAATAGTGGAAATTACGATTGCAATTTTGACAAATCCAACATTTTCAGTCAAAACCCTCTCAAATTTTCGGGATGTTATTAAAAATATCTCAATTGTGCCAAGAAACAACTCAAGTCTGCTAAATGCGTTACTTTGTTTGTGCAAGAACAACTCAACTTGTCACGTAATTTATATGATTGGGTCGAGTTGTTTTTGCTTCGAATATGTGACTTTATTTGCGGTGGGTTTTGTATCAAAATACAAACTCTCTCCTTATTTTACTTGATAGTTTCAGAAAAAACCGCTCATCTTCGTCTTAAGTTGTTTTTGCTCAAAACTTGACACCGAAAAAATTGCTTGATACGATGAAAAAAATCTTACGCTTATAAATTACTGTAATTGATTAAAATCGATTTTGAGAATGGAGTATTTTTTCAATTGGTCCATTCAGCGGCGCAATCTACAGTGTTGGTAAAAAAAAAAGAGCCATAATGAAAATGAAAAAGTGCTCTTTTTGGACGTGAGATGTTTTTAGGGCGTGCCTCTGAAGCTAACTCTAATAGGCAAGGCTTCGTTATCAAGAGGGACGCCTATTGGAAATAACCCATGGGGGTGGGGGACAACCCAAGCACAAGAAAAAACAGATTGGTAAGTAATGCATGCCTTACAGGGACGTCCCAATGAATGGATTGTATATAATTTTAGCTAGAGTTAAAATAAGAGCAAAAACAAAAATATCATGACTTCTCGGAATTACCCTTCCTCCCATTAGCTCCCTCCACTGACGGTAAATTTCCATCATAAAATTTCCAGCATGAAATTTGAAACTCCTGATGAATTTTCCAAGACTAGACCAAATTCATAATTGATCAAAAACAATTATCACGAAAATCTATCTTGAAACATCGTGACTTATTACTATTACCCCCATCATTCACCCCCTTACATAATGACATTTAAAACTCCTGATAAACGATCGAAAACTTGATCGAATTTATAATGGAACAAAAAAAAAAAAAAAAAAAAAAAAAAAGAATCACACAAATCCGACGAGAATTGTTAAAACTTCAAGAATCATCAGTATCCCCCCCCCCCCTCCACTCACCCACTCCCATGATGAAATTTTAAATTTCTGACACACGTTTCAAAACCATATTGAATTCGCAATGTTAAGAAATAAGACTAATGTGTTGTTATGTCTTCTTATTTATGTTTCTTGCATATCAGCTGCCATATCTTTCATTTCACCTCGGCCAATACATCACATACCTACAGATGTCAAGGATATATAGAATGCCAGTCGAAGAACTGTGTCTATCAGCTGATATGCAAGAAATGCGAAGATGGACCAGCTTTTCACGTATGAAAAGCCACAACCCTGAATCTGCGTATGAACAATCACAGGGCCTCAGTTCATCAACCCAGAGCACTTCCAGTTAAAGTCCATGCACGATCTCATGATGCATCTTTTTATGAGTGCTTTGGAGTGAAAGTGTTGCGAAAAATGCCAGATGCGGCCAATGATCGTCTGTTGCAACAATCGGAAAGGGCTCACCGGTGGGAGCAAACCGAGCACTTGGAGCAAACCGACCACCTGGCCTCAATTTGAATGATTGAAAATGACGCCTACTACAATCACGGCCATGGGATTCATTGATTACGCTTCAAGCTACCAGGGACTACCTACGAAAGTTAAATTTACTTCTCTATTCTGTGAACAAGATTTTTCGAAATATCAGAAACAATTCTTTCGTTCTATATATCTGTCAGAATTTTTTTCCAACAAATAATTATATATATATATATATACACCTATGAAAAAGCGTTAAACTCTAGGATTCGTTTCAAAATGTCTCAAAACGGATTTCAATGAAACAATAATGAAAACATTTTTCGAAAATTTTGATTTTAAAATTTTTGGAGCCATTGCAATAGCTTTATTGACATGGATATGTCTTTGCTCTGGGGGTCAACCAAAAATTTCCGTGACCCAAAAAATGTGTCACAATTTCAGTGTTTTTCACGTACAACCAATCCGTTGCTAGGGGAATGGAACTTCCGTAGTTTTCATCGCAGAGAAATCGTTCGCCACTCGTTGGAAAGCGCTTGATTTATGTGATAAATGTTCACATCTCAAGCTACCAATTTCCCCCTCCTTACGTACCTGGCTACATTCCTAAATTAAGTTAATTGGACTATAAACAGTTTTAATAAGCCGGTTACAATATTCTTAACGTAAAGCAATAGCATCATTTACTCCACTCCATAGGACATTATCATCCTCTTGACAACAGTCGACTGTTAACAACAAGCAACAACTCATTGTACTGGCTTCTCTCCACAGTTATTTTCAACATTTCTATAAGTAAACCGTTGTTTTGTTGGAATTAGTCGGGATGCGGCCCAGGGAAAATAAATGAAATTATTTTCCCTGACAGAGAGAAGCGTTGTTTGACGTCCGTGTCGTAGACACAGACGCTCCCTCTTACGTTCCCCGCTCCGTACAAGCAGTCCTTAAGTCAGCAGAAGAAGAGAAGAAGAGGAAATACCTTCCCGCATGCGAACAGCGCCATTGCACGTTCACTCCTCTAGTGTGTTCAGTTGATGGAGTGTTTGCACCACAAATGGACCGATTTGTAGTTGTGCTAGCGGAAAAACTGTCCGACAGATGGAAACGGCCATATGGAGTTGTTAAGGGTTGGCTCCGGGCTCGACTCGAATTTGCCATCCAGCGGGCATCATCAATGTGCCTAAGAGGGGCGCGACAGAAGTGGAGAAATGTGGATGAGCTTGCCCCTCGGATTTACTTGGAGCAGTCATCAATAATAAGGACACAGAACAAAGAAATTCGTCATCCATCTGCCCACTATGTGGACCAGGAACATATCGGAGAACTACATTTAACCGTGAATCATAAAAAAAAATAAATAAATAAATTGAGTTAAGTTATATATATATCATTAAAAAAAAATTTCACAATTATTTCATTTATTGTTTTGTTTTATAACGTTTCGTCCTCTTACTGAGGACATCTTCAGATCTTGGTGTGTCCAGGAAAACATTTCCCCAATCAAAGACATATCCATGTACATGGTATCTGCTTGTAAAGTTTTCTACGCAAATTCGCTAATTAGGATCGAACAAAGAAAGAATTTCGAAAATCGGTTGAAAATTGTGGGCCTGGGAAGCGCATACAAAATTTTTCACACACACACACACGCGAACGCACGCACACACACACACACACTTTTTTTTTTTTTTTTTTTTTTTTAGAAAACTCCCCTCAAAGACGGAGGGGGCACGCCATTAAGAAAAAAACGAAAAAACTAAATTAAAAAGTGGGGAGGACGCCCAGGTTTACCCGACGCCGGCTCTAGGGATTAGGGAAGTTGAGGAAGATGGAGGAGGGAGAGAGGGATGGAAGGATGTGCCCCTATAGAATGACCACCAATTCAGGTAAGAGCCCCGAAGGACGCGGGTGGTGATACCACGGAGCACTCCTGCCGAGATGCCCAACTCGAGAAGCTCCGTGGCACTTTTCCCGCACCACACCCCGCGCCATGAGACGGTCGCGGCCATGACCTTGATGTTGTTAGGCGCCACTCCTTTTAACTCAGATATCGCTTGCCGCAGGTCGTTCCTATCATATTTACTTATTTTAGCCATCAAGGTCTGCTCCATGTCCATGCTGCCAGATACAACTTTGACATCCAGGATTATGGCAGACCCATCGGGCTTGATGGCAACGATATCTGGCTTCATGCCCCGGTCGCTCGGCATATGGTACAGTCTCTCTCTCTCCACATCCCAGCCGCTGGATGACAAAGCACCTGCTATCTGCTTGGCAACCGCATCATGACGCAGAATGCGGCCACCATGAGTCCGTGGACACTGCTGCACCACATGATACAGGTTCTCATTTTTACCCCGACAGGCACGGCAGAGGGTGTCTACTGTCCCACGACTACCTCTAGAACACCTCACCGCTGTGGCTAACGTAGCCACGCGGACGGCATGAAAATGTCGGTAGTCGCGGGCCCCAATGCCCTCTGAAGCCCATTCAACCCACTGGGAGGAAATGGGGGATTCAGAGCACTGTCGGAGTTCTTTACCATCCACTGAATCATGCAGAGCAGCAGCGAACTCAGCAGATGAGCTGGGTTTTGGAGCAGTTGGAGTTGCTCGATCGCACCACAACAACTGCTGTCTGACAAAATCAAAGAGAGCAGCAGTGCGGGCGACCTCCCAGCTAGAGCCCCTTAGAGCAAGCAGGCGCTGGCGGCGTAAAGATGGGATAGCGGCTGAGAGAGAGACAATGCCGAGCCCACCGGCCTTGACCGGTGCATGGATATAGGCACTTGGGACACCAGGTGGAAAGCCTAGCCAAGAGCGCACAGCAGAGCGTACTTCACGGTCTAACTCAAGCAGCCTCCCCGCAGTAAGCCTGCCAAAGACTAGCCCATAGGTTAACTTTGGCAGTAAGTACGTGCGAAGGAGGCGCAGCTTCTGCTGTGGCTTCAGTGGAGCCTTGGTGACACGAGCTAGTGCTCCACCAAGGTCCAGACGGCTTGCGGCAATGGTGGCAAACACCCATGAAGTCGACTCCCAGGTACCGCCAGACCTCCAGCACGGATCGGGCAGGGATGGAAGTTTGTCCTAAGACAAAACACTCCTCATCCACTACCTTCACCTTATGCTGGCGACCCGACGGGACCAAGGAGACCGACCCACACTTAGCTGGGTTGACCACCAAACCACACCTGACTAGCTGCTCAGCAAATGCGTTGAGGGAGATCTGCAAGCCCTCACGGGTTTCTGCGAGTAGGATGACATCATCAGCAAAAGCCAATGCACCTACTCGCACCCCAGGGGCGAGATCGAACCCTATTTCAGCTGGCAGCTTACCCAAGGCCGTATCCACGACCAGGTTGAAGAGGAGTGGCGACAGAGGATCCCCCTGGCGTACCCCGCGCCCAATAACAACATCCCCTGACACCTCACCTCGTGCCTCGAGGACCGTCACGCCTTCGTGGTACAGACAGGCAACATACTCAATTAAACGAGCAGGTGCCCCGACACCACGAAGACAATCGGTCAGGGCAAAGTGGCTAACTGTGTCAAAGGCCTTAGCAACGTCCAGAGCGGCAAGATGGAGCTGCCGTTTCTTGATACGAGCCAGCGAAATGACAGTTTGGAGAACTGTTAGATTCTCCGCTGTGCCATCCGCTGGACGAAATGCTCTCTGGACGTCACCTATGACACCAGCCACTTGGAGGCGAGATGCCAGAACTTTTTGGAAGTGGCGGAAGACCACCGACGAAATAGAAATTGGACGGTAGCCTCCAGGCCCACTTCCCCCTTTCTTTGGGATGAATATTGTCCGGGCACGGGTCAACGCTTTCGAGGGTCTTCCAGATAGTAGCAACAGGTTGAGGATGAGCAGCCTAACATTCTTTGGAGCTTTATTCCAGCGTCGGGTGGAAATTCCATCGGGTCCAGCAGAAGTGGAGTTTTTTGACACGGCACTTATGTGCCTCGTCATGAAGCACCGGTGTGCACATGATGCTGCGTAAGGAGTCCCTGGTGGAAGCTGGGGGTACCACTGGCTCACCGGAGTTGTGGCTGGGAGCGCCCATGAGAGGCTCCCAGTAATCCACAAACTCCTGGAGGGGGGCATAACTTGTTCTTCCCCAGCTCCCTCCAGTACCTCAGCAGCTGCACGAGCCGGATGCTTCCTCCACAATCTCTGGACACGCTGGTATTCCCGCCTCCTTGCTTGCCTAGCCGCTCTGCGACCTCCGCGAGGCACACACATTAGGAGGAACTTCTCCCTGGTGCCTCGCCACGGTCGCTTCCTCAACCTGTGGGAAGATCCTCTGCACATAGGCCGCGACCTCGTCCTCCAAGCCATTTAGCCCCTCAACAGCCCGCCTCGCCAGATCCTGCAGGTAGGCCCTATCATAACCAACAATATTGGCTACTTTCTCCCCGAGCCTCAATACTTCAGTCTTCAAGTCTGAAAGAAGACCGGAGGTCACGGGCGAGGATTGCTGAATGGCGGGCTGTTGACCCACGTCTGCCGGAGATGCGGGAGAGGCCCCACTGCTATTTGCCAGGATTGCATCCTGGACAAGCTGCTTGTAGTGGGGCCTCAGGCGAAGAGATTGAATGGCAGAAAGCGTGCGCATGGGAAAACGTTGCTGCAAATAAACATTCATATGACGTACCCCATTACGCACTGCTTCTGCCTCTTCTGCTGCCATTCGCCGCAAATCCTCAGAAGCATACCTGGGCCTGTCTCGCTCTATATTAATTGCTGCGTTGGCCTCTACAGGATGCTTCTGCCAGACGTGGGCCCCAAGGCCACGCTTGGAGGTAAAGGCTCTTTCACAATGGGCACATTGGTGGGCATTAATTGGGGCTGTGGAAGAGGAGGAGGGATAGGATGATGAAGATGACGAGAGAGGATGGCCGACGCCCCTGCCTGGAGCGTCCCCGAGCGCCTCCCCTAGAACTCCGCGAGCCAATGGGCCGGCGGGGGTTATGAGGCTCATTTTTGTTCGACATCATAATGGAGAGAAGTGAAAAGAAGGGTCGGGGGGCCCGTTGACACGAGCCTCCCCCCTGATCGCCATTGGGTCATTTTGCCACCCTCTGTTCACCCAGAGGGTGCCCGTTTTGCAAGACGGGGACGTATGACCATGACTCGGGTAGGGATATGAAGGAGTTCCGAA
This sequence comes from Adelphocoris suturalis, assembly GCA_030762985.1. Classification (NCBI taxonomy): domain Eukaryota; kingdom Metazoa; phylum Arthropoda; class Insecta; order Hemiptera; family Miridae; genus Adelphocoris; species Adelphocoris suturalis. The sequence goes on from CM061040.1 coordinate 181,364,132, forward strand.
GAGATAAAAACACCAAAAGTTACCCTACCCCAGCAGCCCAATTTGGACTATTGGGAGCCACTCTTGAGTGCTCCCAGCCACAACCCTGGTGAGCCGGTGG
>CM061040.1:181364331-181369331 GCA_030762985.1 Adelphocoris suturalis
AAAAAAATAGATTTCTGGTAACAAGATCATTAAAAAGTCAATTACAAACACAATAAATTTGGGAAAGGTAAACTCAGACGGAAAAGGACAGAGTGAGCGAAGAGCAATATCGGTCCCATCACTCAACCCCTCCCATCTTCCCAACCTTTATCACATCTACCTAATACCTCTCGGTCGGTTTGACGCCAACTGCCCTCAAAACAGCTTGTCCATTTTCAACAGCGTTTTATTGGCTGATGGAGAAAAACGGCGTTCACCACACGCATCTACACCGTCCTCAAGTGTCACATCGGTTTCTGCGGCTCTTCAGGAAGGTCTTTTAGCGAGTTTTCGTAGAAAATAAAACAATGGCAATTGCTCCAAAATGTTGGAAAATTGTCTTCATTGAATTTCATTAGAAAAACTTTAGTAAAAAATGAAGCTATTAAAATGGATCTAAAAATTTTAAAATCAAAATTTTCGAAAAATTTCTTCAATATCAAATCCATTTTGAGACGTTCTGAAATGAATCGAAGTGTTTACGCTTTTTCAAATGTATAAAGTATATAAACGTCTGAGTTATGGGATTCGGTCGGCACCAGAAAATTGTCATCAGATAATACGGCAGCTCGTTTCCAACATTTCTGGAAGTGTCAATGTTAGTAATGATATCCTCATATTTGGCAAATCCAAAAAGCACCACACCAAGGCCTCACACTCAGTTTTAGCTAAACTTTAAGAATGAGGACTTACTCTCAACATAGATGAATGTATTATGTCAAATTAGTTTGCCCATTCATGGGCTAAATTTATCTAAACAAGGAAGAAAAAATGACAGCAATTTCATCCTTGGCACCACCTCGTGATATTTATAATGTAAGACTTTTCTTGGGAATGTTGCATTTTCTTCAATGATTCATTCCAAATTTAGCGAATGACACCAAATCCTATGGAAATTGTTGGTGTACAAGGAACCAGAGTTACTGCAAAATCAGAAGACAGACAGGTGACAAGAAACTCGTCTCATTTCAAGAAAATTCCCAAGGAAGAGAACACCGTGAGAATATAAACCTGAAATTGAATCTTGTCGGGATCCTCAATAATTAACTGATAAGCTGATTGGTGGTCTTGGAGAAAAGTACCGAAAGGGCAAAAAAATGTGGTTATTGAAATCCAACTTCAGATACTAACAACATTTGAGACAATGGTGCTACGAAATTATAATATGCATATAACAAAATTTGGGTAAAACTACATCATAAATGGAGTAAAATGCCGCCAACTGCATATTTTTATCTCAATCCGTTCTCGAGATATGATTTTTTAAAGGTTTTTTCAGGAAAACCGTGTTTTTTCCTTTTAAACTCAACTTTCTTCACTTTACTTCATTTAATTTTAATTTTTGACCACATTTTCGGAATCAGCACTAAATTTACTATAAGAATAGTGTACTTGGGTTCTTGAAAAGTACCATCCAAAGGCCCTCACATCAGCTCAAACATTGACGATTTTGAAAAAATAATATTTCTGATAATCTTTAAAACTTTACTACTTTTTTAAAAAGAATCCTAGAAACTGGCAAATCTCATGAAAACTGCTTCATCTAATATGCTTTCCAACGGTATAATCAAGTTTACTTTTATTTTGTTATTTAGTAGAGAAAATGATGTTTTAATGTTAAAAAATGTGGGTTTTTCAATGAAATTGTTGGTTTTCTCGAAAGATGACCCTCCATGAACCTACGAGTATGGGGTCGGTTTCTATGTATTTTTTCACGCTGTATCGAGTGGTAACATTTGTAGATCTCTCCAACTCCGTTATAACCGAGTTTTACACTTAAAATCGCAAATATTTAGTTTGTTTGTTACGATTAAATGTATGTGTGTTATGGGGTAAAACTAGTTAATTAAAGTGTAAAACTCGATTATAACGTAGTTGAGAGATCTGCAAGAGTTTCCATTCGATCCAGCGAGAAAAAATACATAGAAACCGACCCCATACTCGTTGGTTCATGGAGGGTCATCTTTCGAGAAAACCAACAATTTCATTGAAAAACCCACATTTTTTAACATTAAAATATTATTTTCTCCCCTAAATAACAAAGTAAAAGTAAAATTGATAATACCGTTGGAAAGCATATTAGATGAAGCAGTTTTCATGAGTTTTGCCAGTTTCTAGGATTCTTTTTAAAAAAGTAGTATAGGTAAAGTTTTAAAGATTATCAGAAATATTATTTTATTTGTCAAGTACAAATAAGGAAACTATCGAACAACGAATAGGTACAACGAATTGTCAAGAGAAAATGCAAAAAGAGTGCGCAAAGAGCGAATATCTGGTCTGCTAAGGAAATTGATCGACATGAAGGTCCCCTAAGACAATGCTTTCCAGGCTCTACACCAAATCAACGTGCATCTTTGCAGAAGGAAGGAGTTTCATGTCACGAGTTAGACATGATGGGAACACAGTTATTAAGTTTATAAACTCCTCACGAGAACTCGGTGGTTCCTACTTGTGAGTTTTGAAGCACACTTATGGAGAGATTGAGAGACCAACTGGTATTGGGGATAGATCATGAACGCTAGCAAGAACGGCTTATCAGAATTCAGCCGTCTAACGACGCATATTTAGCCGATATTGAAAATACGGTTTTGGGTTTGGAAAGAGCTTAGTAGGTAGTGAACAAGTGAAAGTTTTGAGCGTCTTGCAGGGAACAACGACATTACGAGTGAACAAGGAATCCAGATCACGAAGACAACAGAATTGCTACATAAAAACACCCAGGAAATTAGATCCACACTTAGAATGTTTGAACTGTGGGTTGTAGCAGCACAATGATAAGCTATCCAGCGCAAGGCCAAGCATGTAACTTTTGCAACCGAGATAACTATTACACTAGAGTGTGAATTTTTCGGAAGGGCTGTGATTGAGAAAGCACCCAACACAAAATGCTTAAGTTCGAATATAAGAAAACTTGGGGAAAACTCGGATGAGCAAGAACTTTTCAGTGATGGAAGTCGAAGCACTATAAATCAAGTTGCAGGTGTGGAATCGTGTTTTGTTACCCGTTTCACTGAATAATTCAATGCTGACATGGTTCCGGAGTAGCTCAGTCAGTAATCAGCGAATAGTCAGAGTACTAGAGATGAAGCAAACCAGTTGGATTGCTTATACTGGGGTTTCAGTCAGAACCTTAGGTTCTTAAGGTAATAAAGTAAGAGTGGCTGCATTTGAAAAATTACTTGATTTTCCAGTGGTAGTCGTGAGCGGGAATGATTTTCCCTTATTTAGGCCTCACTGGTTGTTGAAATTCAACATTCAATGACAGTAAGATCACGTTTATGCGCAGCTGGTAACACATCTCCACATATCGACCATAATAAAGAGGAACAACTCGTTTGAGATCGCGGGCGACTCGACGAGTTGAAAAAAACGGATTCACGAGGTTACTGATGGTATTTTGGGGAAAATAACCAGACACAAAGTGAAAAACGTCTGCCAAGTTGCGTGTGGCACATAGCTTCCTCGTTCATGAATGTATAGATCATTGATAATTTTTAAATGATCTTGAAAATTCCATAGCGAAAAAGAGTAAATCAAGAAGTAGCGTGAAATATCATAATTGGTCAATTACGAAACGAAAAAATGATACTCAATGAATTTTGCGTTTGTGCAAGCGCAGAATGAACTGATGAGTTGAAAACAATAAAATAGGTACCGGACCATCTTCAACCTAAACCGCTCACTCACTGAAAATTTCATAAAAATCAGATGAAAACTGTGGAAATTAAGGTCATTACAAGTACTTCACATTGGCGCATTAACTATTTATTATACAATCGTGTTGAAATTGATAAGAGGTAATCAAGTCATCTTCTTCCAACTGTCATCCCAATTTAAGCGAAATCGAATGACTAGAGTGTGAAGAAATGGAGCATAATAGAATTTACGTTTGCGCATGAGCAGAATGTAGTATTGATTTGGCAACAATGAAACTGATTGGGGACCATCTACAACCTACCCGAAACACGTGTATTTAGTTTCAACTAGAGGCCTGTTAGGGCTTGGAAAGCCCTAATCAAGTCCGTATAACAGTAGTACCTAACAGGAACTCAGCACATTATAGTAACGATATAAGTCCTACCTATTTGCGGCGTTATGTGACCTGGTGCAATGCTAAGACGATGTTATTAAATGATTAAAAACAGCAAATACCGATCAAAATGTAAGTAATGTAATAAAATAAATATCACCAGTTGAGGTGGTCCTCGCCACTATGATATAAAATCCACTTAGTTCTTCAGTTTCAATTTCTTCGTTAAGAAATAACTCTCCTAGATATTAGTAACTACACTACGTTTCTTACTTACCTTCATTGGATGGCAACTGTTGTTACCGCCACAGCCTAATAAACAACTCTCGTCGATAAGGACCGCCTAGGACACGATCAAGGTGAGTAAAGAGATGAACGGCGACACTTTTGCAACAAACTTGGGGCCGTGCTGATTCGAATGAGCAGTCTAACACTAAAATCGGACCGCGAAGTTCTTCACAATTTCAAAGACCGTTCGGAATTATATATAAAGACTAGAGGCCTGTTAGGGCTTGGAAATCCCTAATCTAGAACACGATCAAGATAAGTACAGAGACGAATGGCGACACTTGGGGCCGTCTAACACTGAAATCGGTCCGCGAAGTTCTTCACAATTTCAAAGATCGTTCAGAAATAACTCTCCTAGATGTTAGTAACTACACTACGTTTCTTACTTACCGTGGCAACTGTTGTTACTGCCACAGCCTAATAAACACAGAGCCTCCCTATCAAATTTCAACTTCCTACAGTGAACAGGAAAGAATTTAGCTCACCCAGCTGATCAGAAAAGACCCCATCACTACGTTTCTTACCGACACCTGGGGCCGTGCTGATTCGGAATTATATATAAAGTCCGCTAAGTTCTTCAGTTTCAATTTCTTCGTTTAGAAAATAAATAACCCTCCTAGATGTTACTACAGTACGTTTACAG
>CM061040.1:181374331-181541063 GCA_030762985.1 Adelphocoris suturalis
ATAGTGCCTTCTTTTCGCATTATTAGTTCATTATGGTTACTTATTGATATTAGTTTATAACTTAGCGTAATAAATCAGCTTTCCTTGACCTAACAATGGCTTAGGGATCATGAGATGTTATGATAAAATTAGAGCATTCCAAAAAGTGGCGAACGATTTTCCTACTATGAAAACTATGGTAGTTACTCTTCCCTAGTAACGCTTTGGTTGTACGTGAAAATCAATACGAAATGTGCCGGTCAGGATTGTGTTCAGAAGTCCCTCAAGGGCCCACATACCAAATCTCAGAATCGTGGGATCATTAGGGAAAAAACTGGATTCTAGAGCCACTCAGCTGATCTGGGATCGGTCAGTTGTGTTCAAAAGTCCCTCAAGGGGCTACATACCAAATCTCAGAATCGTGGGATCATTAGGGAATCTCCGCGTAACGCTCTCCGCGTGACGCTCCCCCGCGTGACGCTTTTTCATTTATGTCTAGTACCTACTGCTTACAAGTACCTACTACTCAATAGTACCTACCATATAGTGCCTTCTTTTCGCATTATTAGTTCATTATGGTTACTTATTGATATTAGTTTCTAACTTAGCGTAATAAATCAGCTTTCCTTGACCCAACAATGGCTTGAGAATTATGAGATGTTATGATAAAATTAGAGCATTCCAAAAAGTGGCGAACGATTTTCCTACTATGAAAACTATGGGAGTTACTCTTCCCTAGTAACGCCTTGGTTGTAAGTGAAAATCAATAGGAAATGTGCCGGTCGGGAAAAAAAAGTGTGAATAATGGTCGGTTGGGAAAAAAAAAGTGTCGCAAAAAAATCCTTGACCCCCAGCCAAAAGACATATCCATGTCAAATCATACAAACGTCGGGTATGTGGGGGGGATTGCGGTATTAATACAAATGATATGTTATCAAATTTCCGTATCTCCCATGACTCCCATGATAATGGTCATTGTACAGAAGTGTTACGTGTACCTATGTAATAGGTACTTATAGGCAGTAGATATTAACTACAGGTTGCAGGTATAATTTATCACTGATACTACAAATTTCCTCCATTTTATTTCCCTTCTTTGGAGTTGGGAAAAATTTTGGTTCAGTTGGGAATTTCATGATACACCCCTCTTCGGATTTTTTGTCTAGCGTCGCCCCTGTGCAAAATTTGGACGTACGGTGACTGATTTTAGTTTTTTTATTTTTGATTCATCGACAAGAGATTTATCGAAAATAGGAGTGAGAGATGTTATTTTCCATGTATTTACTTTTTTGGAAGACCGTGCAGAGCCGAGCTTCGCTAAACAGGGAATACGCAGAATACGGGGAATAACAAAGAATAAGAGATGTTGTTTTCTCCTCGTAACCTTCTAGGAAGATAATGGAGAGTGAAGTCGTGAAGACTGTCTTCGGAGGGTAAAATAGTGAAAAAGAAAGGAAAATGAGTGGCTGGTTAATCCAAAGGCCGCTTAATGCCGAACTGGGAGAGAGTCTACTATTGAAAAAACCTGAACGGCCAAAAAGCCGATGTTATCAATATTTGTCCGAAGCCTGATCTGCCCATACAACTGAAGACCTACTAAATGAAATTGATGAGGAAATATGGATGACAATTTACGTATTACAAAAACCCGGCCACAAAGCTATTGGACAATAAATTCCTATGAAGAGTTTTATTTTTTTAATCGAATATCAATGATTCTAAAACAGTGATCATGCTATTTAAAATTACTGAAGAACGGACGGTAGACTACGGTTCTACAGTCAGATCATTTAAGGATGATTCATTTTACACATTATTAGTTCATTAAGTACGGTTACTTACCAATATTAGTTTATTACTTAGCGTAATAAATCGGTTTTCCTTGACACTACTGAGGCTTAGGGATCCTGAGATGCTGTGATAAAATGAGAGCATTCAAAAAAGTGGCGAACGATTTTCCTGCGTTGAAAACTAAGGGAGTTACACTTCCCTAGTAACGCATTGGTTGTACGTAAAAATCAATGGAAAATCAATTTTTTCGCCGTAACGTGAAGATCGGGAAAAAAATGGAAACGTCCTGTTAATAATTAGTAAACGATAAAAATGTCACTCTCATCTTATATACCTAACAGCAATACATCCCATATGGATGTACAGCAGCGAAATCTGGCCTTCCGCATGTGACTCCCAAATCAGAAGGATACGGAATTTTAACACAGAATGTGTTTTAGCCATGGACTAACTAGGCAAAAAAGCTAACGAAATCTGGGACGAAATCTGAGACGACAACATTCTGATGATTTCCGCTTACAACCGAGTTGTTGCTAGGGAAATGTTACTTCGTCGTTTTTCATCCCCCGGAATTCGTTGACCATTCGTTCGAAAGCTCTCGATTTATCCAACCATATTATATTAACTACTGCGAAGTGCGTGGCCAACAAGCTGAGTTATGAGCATGGTTATTTGAATAATTGTGTACACTCAGGTGATCATTCTCAATAATTGATATTGTGAACATGATTGCAACCGCTTGTTAATTTCTGATGATTTCATTGAGCTGGTGTTTCGATGATTTGATTCATAGCAGGTGATCCGAATATTGCGAGAACGGTTTGATTTGAGAAGCGGTGGTTAAATAAGCTAAGGATCGAGTAACCCTATGTAACCGAAGCTGAAATTTGAGAGGGAGGCTCAAGGGTGGGTGCTGAAGACGCCTGGGTGATCACTGATCAGCTGACTGAGCTCCAAAGGCTTCTTCTTTCCTATTCAACGCAGGAAGCTGAAATTTGGGAGGAAGGCTCAAGGGAGAATGCTGAAGACGCCTGGGTGATCACTGATCAGCTGAGTGAATTCCAAAGCCATGGAATGTGTTTTAGCCATGGACTAACTAGCCAAAAAAGCTAACGAAATTTTGTAACAAAATCTGGAACGACAACATGGATACCGATGATACGTAACGAAGGATCGTGTAACCTGGTGCAACCTATGTGATATTTTGTTATGACGCGGTTTATGAGTTATAAAAATTTTAAGTTATTATCTCACTATTGAAAGCTAACCAATCTTCAACCTAAGATTGAAGACGGGTTTATGTGAAACGCGTGAGCTAAAACGCATTCTGTGTTTCAATAATTTCGTCCGAAGTATGTAAATATAGGTAACCGGGGGCAAGCCCCCTGGCGAGGCGCGGAGCCCCGAGTTTTCGTAGATGTCAGACCATGCGTGTATCCAGTCGGTTTCTACTGAGCCCAACAAATAACTATGTGACGTTCTCCTAAATTCATATATATTTTATTTTTATATATATATATATATATATATATATATATATATATATATATATATATATATATATATATATATATTTTAATGATAGAGAGCTAATTATTTTTTTAACATTCATAATAGGAGCATCCCTCTTTTCATTGTCTGTATTATAATTGATTTATCATGATATTGCTAGTATGTCTTGATTATTCGGTTTTTTGCATAATAAACTTCCAATCAACTGGTAAATTTCATGACGTAGGTAAGTAATACGTGACGATAACATGTTCTAGCAACAAGATAATAGCTTTAGCGTTGCTAACGGTGAAGAGCATTAGTTGAATGGACTCTTCTTCAGACGAACAGCTCTGTTACAGTCAACAGCACTGAGCCTGGAGGGAAACAAGGAATTCAACAAGTCGATAACTCAGTTTGTAACGACTGAGGAAGTTGGGAGAACGACAGAAACTTGTTGCTTCTTAAGCGGTGGAAGTTGTGAGCCAAGTAATCTCTTCCATTTTGCTTTGCAGGGTGTCTAGTTTGTGTCTTCGCTAATCGAACACTTTTATCAATAATGTTTAACAGGACGTTTGCATTTTTTTCCCGATCGTCACGGTACGGCAAAAATATTGATTTTCTATTGATTTTTTACGTACAACCAATGCGTTACTAGGGAAGTGTAACTCCCTTAGTTTTCATAGCAAGCAAATCGTTCGCCACTTTTTTGAATGCTCTCATTTTATCACAACATCTCAGGATTCCTAAGCCTCTGCAGTATCAAGGAAAGCTGATTTATTACGTTGTTATGAACTAATATTGCTAAGTAACCATAATGAACCGATAATATGCAAAATTTATTATCTTTAATTATGATCTGACTGTCGAACCGTAGATCTATCTTCCGTTTTTTATTATAATTTTAATGTGACTACCTGAGCGTATGTACGAGGTACAGTGGTTTTGAAATTGGCTAGCCCCTTCTCAGTCAAACTTGGTGAAAGCATTTATGAGCTCATCTGAGTGCGACTTTATTTCTGATTTATATAAATTCATTACCCCGAGAATTTATGACTGGCTAATTAATCCAGGTATAGAGGGAGCAGAGAATATAATTCGTAGCATATATGTTTAGTATGGTGTAAGTTGAGATAGTTTATTGAGTAGTAGTTTATTCAATGGTGTATGGATTTCTTTTACGAATAATTTCTACAGATGTATATGTAACGCTTTATTTTTCATTTATTCAATGGTGTATGGATATCATTTACGAGTATTTTCTACAGATGTATATGTAACGCTTTATTTTTCATTTAGTTTGGCGCTACTCTTGTAGGGCGCTACAGGCTCTCAGCCTTCTGCCTTGCAATAAAGTTGAAACACTATTACCTTAAATATTTAAGTTTTATTGTAATTACAACTTAAATAACTAAATAAAAATAAAATAAATAAATGACTTAGAAGCCAGGGTCCTAGGTGCCGCATTTGGCTTGGGAATGCAATTCCTGAAGTTATAGCCGTTCCATACGTTCTGGGTTGCGAAGGTGGAGTAGCATCCCTCTTGGAGCTGTGATAATAAGAAAACCCGTGGTTAAGTCCGATGTCTTGTCGTAGGCGAGATGCTGGTGTTCTGTGATACCTTCTTAAGGCTAAAGGGGACGACAGTTGTGTGAGAGAGAGGGAAGATACAAATAGATAATCTTGATTATCTCCACACCAGTCAATCAATTTTCAAATCTAAATATATATTTGAGTTTGTCTCATCCTAGGCTATCGAGCGAACATAACAAAGTTGCCAAAAAAAATTATTGTTGTTGAAATTTTGACTTATAATTTTAATTGCTAATTTAATTTTTTTTTTTTTTTTTTTTTTTTAAAAAAATCGCTAATATCCCATGTTTGGAAACAATTCAAGTGTATGTTGGCATAGGCATGAAATTTTGATTCTGAAAATTAGTGGCCGCATGTGAGAATTGGGAGCGAAAAACGTGGTTCCAGGAAAAATAGAGTGTATTTGAGGGGCGCGTGCCTTGGCGACGCCCAGCAACTGAGCTAATCCGCGCGCGCGTACGAACCCGCTTACCGAGCCGTATATCGAATTTTTGTACTTACTGCTTCTTCCACTTATATCAAAATAACAGTAGTACAGAACAGGAACTCGGCACATTATAGTAACGATATAAGTCCTACCTATTTGCGGCGTTATGTGACCTGATGCAAAGCTAAGGCGATGTTATTAAATGATTAAAAAAGAGGAAATGCCGATCAAAATGTAAGTAACGTAATAAAATAAATATCACCAGTTGAGGTGGTCCTCGCCATTTTGAGACTAAACAAAAAGTTGAATCTGGAATTCAAAATTTGGGCATGGTGAGATGATGGTGTAATTATATCTCGAGTCTTCTTCATTTCTTTGAAAGCGTGTGAATCTGCGCGTCCGTGTCTTCTATCTCCTTCTTCATGTCGTTGATTGTATCGTGATCGGTAGTACTCGTAGATGTCGAACTGGTGTTCAGTTGTGCGTAGGAGATGCTACAGCTGACTTCGTCCTGATGTGTCTGGTGCCACTCCAGCAAAGCTTGTGCTTGTACTGTGTCTAGATTAATTTCGAGTGTTGTGTCATGTCCAGTTTGAGCTTCAAATATATTTTTGAATTTTTTGGTTGTATCGAGGTGTGCTGCCACGATGTCTTGTGAGTTGAAATTGAATTGTTTCCCCCATTGGATAAGATTGAAGGTGACGGGGTTTTGTAGAGTGTCAACTCTTCGTGATTGCGCGACCCTGTGCACACATCTGCGGGACCAACACAAATTATTAAAATGTTGGCAGTGTTAACGTTTGGATAGCAGTGATGCTGGTATAAATATATGTTACCTGGTTGAGATCGTTTAGGGATGGAGTGATTCTCGTAGATGAGGTTGTTTGTATTTCCAGCTCTTTGCTATAGGAGCTGTATTGTACGGCGACACTTGGGGCCGTCTAACACTGAAATCGGTCCGCGAAGTTCTTCACAATTTCGAAGATCGTTCAGAAGTAACTCTCCTAGATGTTAGTAACTACACTACGTTTCTTACTTACCGTGGCAACAGTTGTTACTGCCACAGCCTAATAAACAGAGAGTCTCCCTATCAAATTTCAACTTCCTACAGAATTTACTATTTACAGAATTTAGCTCACTCAGCTGATCAGAAAAGACCCCATCACTACGTTTCTTACTTACAGACACTTTTGCAACAAACTTAGGGCCGTGCTGATTCGGAATCATATATGAAGACCGTTCGGAATCTTTATATAAAGTCCGCAAAATTCTTCAGTTTCAATTTCTTTGTTCAGAAATAATTCTCCTAGATGTTAGTAACTACTCTACGTTTCTTTCCAATTGCTGGAAACTGTTGTTACCACCACAGCCTAATAAACAACTCTCGTTGATAAGGACCGCCTAGAACACGATCAAGGCGGGTATAGAGACGAACGGCGACACTTTTGCAACAAACTTGGGGCCGTGCTGATTCGAATGAGCAGTCTAACACTAAAATCAGACCGCGAAGTTCTTCACAATTTCAAAGACCGTTCGGAATTATATATAAAGATACTTCATCAATGTGTTAGGTGGGATTTTATTTTCATTTGTTATAGGAACGTCCATGATAATAATTAGTTTGTATAGTTGGAACCTTTGTGTTCGTGTGAAAACAACTGGAGGAGTTTGACGCACTGAACGCATTGATTAGATAGGTATCTACCAACCTCGTACCTTACCTACCTACAATCAGAGATGAGCAAACACATATCCGAAAATACAAATGTGTATTTATCCTTTATTTTTTATTATTTATAGTTGAATTTCTTTGTAGTATTAAGTAGAATAAATTTTTATTCATATTTTGGCTACGAATATTCAAAATGCATACTCGAAACTATGAATATAGGAATTGTATTCAAAGAATATGAATATTTCAGTACTTATAGAAGTGCATATTATTATTCAATTATTTTTGAATATGAAATAATAATATTCACGTATTCAATCAATACCTCGATAGGTACCAATTCAAATTTATATTCATCATTCAATTTCACAAAACCTAATTTTTGTCTACTTGCTGCACTATTACAAAGATGAGTGAGGGAGCAAAATTGCATTCTTGTTATTTTTGGTGTTTACCACATAAGTGAAGGGAGTAGATCTTAAAATTCAACGTAGAATACCGAGAGTTTGAGTAAACTTGCCTTTATTGGAATATCGCCTATTAGGCATCATAAATAGAATGGAAAGAAAAACGAACCAAAAACACACACGAATCTGGACGCTAACAAAAATTTAGTTTTTCAATTTTTTTGTATTTTGTTCAAGGTTCACGGCTTCCCGGCTTAAACCTGATATTTTCCAACTCTGAAATGTTTGATATGAAAAAATATTACCCTCATCTACTATACCCAACATACAAATACAAATATACCTTACATACAAAAAACGGTCGGTAGACCTACGGTTCCACAGTCAGATCATTTAATAATGATTAATTTTACACATTATTAGTTCATTATAGTTACTTAGCAATATTACTCGTAGTTTATAACTTAGCGTAATAAATCAGCTTCCCCTGAAACTACGGAGAATTAGGGGTCATGAGATGTTGTGATAAAATGAGAGCATTCCAAAAAGTGGCGAACGGTTTTCCTGCTATGAAACTAAGGGAGTTACACTTCGCTAGTAACGCATTGTTTGTATGTGAAAATCAATAGAAAATCAATATTTTTCGCCGTAACGTGACGGTCGGGGAAAAAATGGAAACATCCTGTTAATCATTATTAAATTATAAAAATAAGTTTCTTAGTCTTCAAGGAAGAACATATAAATCATCAATATTTTAAGGCTTATCATCATCATTTATGATTTTCATCATACCTGTAAAGTTGCACTCGTTTGTTCGCTAAAGAAATGCAGGTCTTTCAGCGTAAAAGTAGGTATAGCATATTATCCATATAGTCAGGGCAAGTAGGTAACTACGTTATGAGTTGAAATCAACGGGATTCGGGTTGTTTGATGAGTGAAACCCGAAAGAATAAAAATGGTAAGGTCGTTTAGCTAGAATTTCTATGAGAGGTTAAAGGAAGTCAGGTGATTAAATGAACAGTATAGTAATCATGAGGGGTGAGGTAGGAAAATTATGAATAGTATTCCAGCGATTCATAAATTCCAATAAAACATTTAAGGAGCAGTAACTGTCACTAACGGTTTATGGTGTGAAAAGTAGAATACATAAGGTTGCGTTTCAGGTTGGCAATTCGTCGTAAGTCGCAAACATGTCTATGGACGTGTTTCCTCAAGTCCTACAGATTTAACTCGAATCAGTTGGCCAGTTTTACTACCCAGAAATCGTAACCACAACCCAATGAAAAACACTCTTTTATTTCGAAAGTTTTGGAGATCTCGATATTCTTATATTTCAGACTTTAAAATTCTACTGTTCAGTGTTGATGGAATGGGAAGCTGAGATTAGTGCCACATATCTGGCGGATGTACACTTCTTGAGCCGAATTGCATAAAGTTCAGTTCAGTAGGTTCGGAAAGAAGTTTCGGACGGCGCGGACGGATTTTAGCATGGAACATGCTTTAGCCTTCCGCCTGAAAACGTTACGCGAGATGAGTGACGGAAGTGGCGGAAGTGTCACTAAATTTTCTAGTAATTTTCACGAACCAAGCTGTTGCTGGGAAAATGAAACTTCTTTAGTTTTCGTCGGACAAAAATCGTTCTCCATTTGTTGGAAAGCTCTCTATTTATCACGCATTTCTTTCGTACTTGTTCTTCTATTTATGTCGTAGTTTTATATTTATTTATGTTATAAATGGATATACTTAGTAAACAATGCCGCTTGTTTTTTTGTCACTTGGTTGAGAAGTTAATCTTGGTTATAGTAATTGTAGACGCGCACCATAACAGAAAATTACCTACCTAGGTAATTCCTTCTAATTTCGATTAGTAAAATATTTATGTCGTAATTTTAAATTTATTTACATTTACGAATTAGCGGGAAGAAAGCATGTTCCATATTTTAGCATTTTACCCGAAGGCACAAAGCAGAAAGCAACCGAGGGGGGTCCAGAAGGGCGAAGCACCAAAGGGCCGAGTTTTTTTATTTATTTATTTTTATTTCATTTTTTATATTTTTATTTTTATTTTATATTTTATTTATATAATTTTTTTATTTTAATTTTTTTTCTTTATAGATTTGTGTTATCCAAATGCAAAAATTTGGAGGGGTTAATATTTATTTTTATTTTATATTTTATTTATATAATTTTTTATTTTAATTTTTTTTTTCTTTATAGATTTTTGTTATCCAAATGCAAAAATTTGGAGGAGTTAAAATTAATTTTTTTGGACGATCACAAAGGTGCATCACTGAAAATAATAAACCAAAAACACTCGGGTCCAAAGGACGTGGGAGACATTAAAGAAGGCGATCGTGATGCCAGTCCACCCATTGGGATTTTACACACGAATCCAATCTGGTAAAACACGCAAAAAAAGGTGTTTATTAAATTTAGTTTTAACATTTATTAAAATTTTATTTTGTTTCAAGAATCATGCTTTGATCTTTTTATTTGTTTTCAACACCGCTGTAGCAGGTTCTAAGCCAATGTCTTGAAAGGAGTATGGATTGCAGTATATAAAATCATGTAGAAGTGAAAGAAATGAAAAAAATAAAGAAAATGACGAAAACAGCTGTTGATTTGTCAGAATCATTGTAGGGAAGGGTTTTATATAAAAAAAAATTATTTCAATCACGTTACTCAGTTTTAAAAACACATTAAAATGAGGTTAGGCCCAAGTCCAAAAAAATATTCTGTGCGCAATTTCGTATTTTGCTAATAGTTCGCGTATTTGCGGACAGATGCACGCATTAAAAATTTGAGTTTCCGTTAATTTTTGCGTAAAATTCGGCGTCAAATCTAAATTTGAAATAAATGTGTAGTGGGCACTGATAAAGGCACAAATGGTACTTATATACCCAAAGGTAGGTCTTAACATTGACCAATCAGGAGTTGGAACAGAATAAACAAACCCTATTGGTTCGGTGTATCATCTATTAGGTATATCAAAATGGAGGTTCTAATTTGAAGTGAGCAGAAAGTACACAAACATAATATGTTTGATCCTTGAAAAAAAATTTTGCGTTTTACGAATTTTTTAATTATTTTTGCTTAGGAAAACCCCTGATGTTGATATGAGGTGAAAGAATGTATCCCTATATATTGTAATAGTGAAAAATTGTTTGTTTGTCCGTTATAAATGTCCAAATGTCTGCACTGATTTCCTTGCAGGTGGGATCAAATTGACGAGAATGTTCCAGGGATGATTATAGGCTATGCTACAATCCTCTAGACTTACTCCTTCAACGATAACAAATTCAACAATACCTAAACGATTTTGGTGGTTGAGCGAGCGGTTTTTATTCGAAAAGATAGATCTTCCATATTAATATTAAAACATGAATAGCACACACGCTCGGGTAGTAACCATGTATTACAGTGTTCTGGTTTGGAGTTTCGACTTCAGGATTGTTGGCTACCGTATTTCAAACAATCACAGCTTCTTCACTACAAGGCCCAAACCCTGCTAGATGTTTGTCGAGGCTTTTTTCCATCAACAGTCTTTCGAATCACCGATGTGGACAAAGTCCTACTCAGTTTGAAGAGAGAGTTCTATACCCCTTTCGACCCTATTTCTGGGTACAGGGAGGCAGCGAACAAACAAAAACGGGGTCCGTTCTTTAAGAGGACGGCGAGAAGAAAAAACTCCAACTGTTCAATCCCAGAAACAGTTATTTTACTCGGGATTAATTAACTGCTATTTGACATATTTATTTAAATGTCTTGCAGAGTATCTATAGTAGAACGCTGCAAATTATTACACAATTCGTTTCTATGTTAATATGTAGCTTTTCTGTGCAGAACACTTTATTTGGCCTATTGATAATAAATTTTAAAGGATTCTTTTGTTCATAATGATCCCCCAAAAAAGACGCTCTACGTACAAAAGATGCCAAGCCACAAGACGCACGATATTTTTTATTTATTTTTATTTTTAACGTATATTTGTATGGAGGCCACTGGGGCCCTTATATATACAATCATTTACATGAGTGGTGGGCAGGAAAATTAAAACTAACAAGTTAAAGTAATACAAAATGTGTTAACAGAAACAAAAGTAAGTGAAAAAAATATATATTCAAAAATAATAAAATTCAAAGAAAATAATCCTTTTTAAAATAAAATATTTAAAATAACAAGAGGAAAGAAGAAGAAGAAGAGAAGAAAAGAAAGAGAGAGAGAAAAGAAGAAGACAAATGAAACAGAATCTAGTGAGTGCTGTGAAGAAGAATTGAAGAAAGATACAGAGAGGTAAAAGAAGAGAAACAGAAAAATTAAGGGGAGGAGGAAATGAAAAGAGATGAGAGAGAGAAGAAAAGGGGGAGGGGGCAAGCTAGTTGTCGCGCGCAAGAAACGATCCTACAGCACGCCTGAATCGAGCAATGGAAGTCAGGCTACGGACCCCAAGGGGCAATGAATTCCACAGCTTCGCTCCTGCAACACCAAATGAGTAAGCCAGTGCTCGAGATTGATGCTGGATAATTCTCAATGCGTTGGATCTAGCAGAGAGAGCACGAGAGATGAGGCAATTCAAATATTCTGGTGCTAGTCCATTGCATATCTTGAATATGGCGACAAGGTGGCGTATAGTCCAATAGTTTGATTCTCTCACTCTTTTCGACTTCGTTTGGAAGTGAGACGCTTCTTCAACGACTTGGCAGATGGCACCACCATCCTGGTAAGTTTGAAGGTGGGTTCACACATCCCACCGAGACTGAAAATATTTTTCAAATGTTGAATAATAGCAATTTTAACTTGTAAATTATATGGGGATGTCCATTAATGTTACTGTGGATTAGTACAGCACTCTTTACAGCCAAGATTAGCAATGCATTTGTAAGAATTATACGAAACGCAAATATCATCGAAAGATATAATTTCGAGAGAACGTCATTCACAATGAAATGGAAGTAGGTTTACGAATTGGAATCAACAAGGTATGAAACTGTGTTACGTATACTTCTTACTGGTCTCGTGTTAAAAGTTGTAAGTCATGTTGTTGTAGTAGGCGATGCGGATGTCTTGGGTTCTGGCCCTTATACAGAAATGAGATGAAAATCAGGGAAGCCCGTTTGAAGGAGATATCCCCCACCACATTTGGAGAACAGCAAAGTGTTTTTGTGTGATTAGTTAAAATCGGCCAAGCCATGATGATTCCATTTAAACCGTTTCATATATATATATATATATATATATATATATATATATATATATATATATATTTTTTTTTTTTTTTTTTTTTTTTTCCCCTTAGTTGCTATTGAGGAGAAGAAGTTGACGTGACTGGGGCTCCGAACTAACAAGGTCCACCGCTAAGAGCAGTAGGGGGCGTTGACGTGATTTTCCCCTTGTCGGCACCCATTTCGCACTGCAATTCTTTCCCCACGCTACCAACCTCATCAATCCTTTCCAAAAATGAAAATTATATCATTATTAAATTAATAATTATAATAAAGAAACACATGAAAACAATAAAAACCGAACAAAATAAACAAAAAAAAAAAAAAAAAAACGGTAGGTATACCTACTGCGCATGAACAACCACGCAACACCCACAGAGGTCCTCGACAACAAAATTGGAGACATCGAACCACACAGTAACCAAACCAAATATACGAGTATTATCTCTATTATTATATCTATTATTATATCCTATTATCTCTAAGGCATGTACGTTATCAGGCACTTATAAATTTAAGTATTTATTTATTATTAGTTCATCACGATGGTTATGTACTGCGTGTTTGGGTGGAGTAATCCTGGTAACGTGAGTTTCCCAAGGGATGAAACTTGAAGAAAAAAAAACGCTGCAAATTATTACACAAAGGTTTATTATTTATGTATTAGACAGCCCTTCTACGTAGATCTCTGGTCCATAATTATTAAACGCCGCTTATAGTATACTTAGTATCGGAACTCGGAGCTTCGGACCTCACAAATGGGTTCAATCCATTACAGCAGCGGAACCTCACAATTTTACGCTTTTTAATATAGTTGATAAACATAATTTATTACCAAGTCATCATTCCAACAAATAAAAGTATTACCTATACTGTATATTGATATCATTTAATTGGTCAAATTTCAAAAAATGTGCTGACAAAATCACTGAAAATGGCTACGAATCTTTAATTGATATTTTTTAGCATAAGATTGGTCAAATAAAGTTTATCAACTATGAAATAGAACATTCAAAAATTGATGTACAAAATTATGCTAAAAACTTGAACTTCATTAAATTTTGTTTTAAAAAATCTATAAAATTGCAAAAAATAGCCTAAAATTCAAAATCTCTTTTTGAATAGAAGAGTATCATTTAGAATACTTTTTTTTCCCATAAAATTTATAGCCAACATTTTCTTTTCACTCATAAATCTCCAATTTCTATACAACTTGAAATATACGAAAAAAAGACACTTTTTCACCTATTTTTGGCTCATAGCACCCATGAGAGTGGAGCGATCGAGCTGGTGAGAAGTTAGGATCAACTAGACCCCAAATGGAGTCTATGTGCGAAAGATCGGGTTTTTTAAGTCGATCCTTAGGCCTTCTATGGCCCGAACGGCGGACGGCGAACGGCGAACGGCGGACGGCGGGCGGACATTTCAAATTTGGATTCTACGCACCTTGAAACGTAAAGTGACAAAGTTTGAGGGGGGGTTATAAAAATTTTTTGCTACACGATCACATAGGCTTATTATTGGAAATAATAAACCAAAAGTCCAGCCATGCAGCATGACCCCATGAGCGAATTTTTGAAGAATATTACCGATTTTTACAACTAGCGAACGGCATTATTTCGATTTTTGACTGATTTTTCAACTTTGAAATTTTTTGAAAACTTGATACATATTCTTATAGGAAATTTTACGCTGATTCCGAATATACCACATGTTAGTATGCTGAAAAAATTATTTCGCACAACAAATCGCAAAAAACGGGCTATTTTGAAATTTTTGACTACATTTTTGAAAATTTCAACCCGAAGATGTAATCCGATCATGCTGGCCAACGAACTTGAACTTTCGTTTTGTGTCCTTAACATTTTGAAATTTGTTCTAAGTTACTAGCACAATTCTACGGACAGTTATCGTCTGAAATGACACATACATATATACATATAGACATACATATATACATACATACATACATAAAAAAATGCGTTAAAGTTCAGAATATGATTCAGAATAGCCTGAAACGGATTTCTGCATAAATTTTTTTCAAAAATTCACATTTTACAAATTTTGAGGCTAGAGCACTAGCTTAATTTTCTTCAAAAATTCGCTAAAACAGTGGATTGTCGCAATCCACTGGGAAAAGAATTTACTTAGCAATTGAAAATTCATCCTGACGATTTCATGCAAGAAAGTATACTATAGGTAAGAAATAAATATGAGTAAAGGAAAAATTGCAGGTAAGAGCATATATATGTGTAATTGTAACTGCAGGGACTTATTACACGTATAGATTCTAATAAGGGAGATGCATACTAACTCAAACTCAAATTACGTTACAAAATTATGTTGTTAAATATATAACAATCAATATCTGCTGGAAAATCTAAAAAAAAACTAGGTACATAAAATCTAAATACCTAAAATCTTTTTTGAATCGCCGAATTTTATTATTTAGTGTGAGTTTGAATGCCATGAAATTGGTTTTTTAACAATATCCTGTACTCCTGGTACATATTTCGATACAATTTAACGTATAATACGATAGGGAATTGAAGAAAATTCGCTCGTGAGGTCATGCTGCATGACTGGAACTTTTTTAGAGATCCTGAATGGCGGAAAGACTGCATTTCGGCCTGCATGGATGTGTGTTCTTCCTATGAGTCTTCCTAACTGTCTATCCACAATAAGCTCATATTGTACAACCAAGTCCTCAAACCTGTCTGGACATATGGTGCGCAACTGTGGGGGTGCACTTCACAAAGTAACCGCAACATTATTCAGCGCTTTCAGAATAATGTTCTGCGCACCTGCGTTGATGCGTACAGATACTTCAGAAACGACAGATTACACTATGAGTTGAAAGTTGAATCTGTCAATAAGGTTATCCGCAAGCAAGCCGTCAATCACCTTTTGAGGCTCAGAGATCATGTTAACGAGGATGTCGTTCAGCTCCTTGACACCGAAGATCTACTTAGAAGACTTAAAAGAACTAAACCGCATGAACTAAGTGAAATAAAATGAACGTCAAGACTAGTGACTCAATAATCAGAACAATAAGTCTAAAGTGAAGTATATTAGATCTTAAGAAAATGTATAATAATTTATCACATGAATATTGCTTATAAGTTGTTATTACTTGGCGCAATAAAACTTGTCAAAAAAAAAAAAAATATATATATATATATATGCATAAAATCTAAATACTTAAAATCTTTTTTGAATCGCCGAATTTTATTATTTAGTGTGAGTTTGAATGCCATGAAATTGGTTTTTTAACAATATCCTGTAGTCCTGGTACATATTTCGATACAATTTAACGTATAATACGATAGGGAATTGAAGAAAATTCGCTCGTACGGTCATGCTGCATGACTGGAACTTTTTTTAGAGATCCTGAATGGCGGAAAGACTGCATTTCGGCCTGCATGGATGTGTGTTCTTCCTATGAGTTGGTTATGAACGGTAGTGTAATATACTTCAGGGCCCGGCTACTCTTTCGCCTTCCTATCCTATTGTTGCTTTCAAAAAACTAATCCCAAAGATCCCCGCCGGACTTTTTCCAGCGCTCGTCTTGAATGATCCGAAAGTTGATGACATACGGGTTATTGGTCGTTCGGAATGGAGTTAGAACTTTTGCTCAAAACAAAGTACGCTTATGATGATGCGAAGCTGAAACAAATGCTGTTCATACTTTTCTGCTCCCGTGTTTTGTACCCTCTTGCTGCATGAGCACACATTACTGTGATTCATAAGAAACACTGCTCATTAACACACATTGGTTTGCTATTTTTATTATTTTAGGTTTATTAGCGAATTTTTCAAGAAAATTAAGCTATTGCTCTCGCCTCAAAATTTGTAGAATGTGAATTTTTGAAAAAATTTTATGCAGAAATCCGTTTCAAGCTATTCTGAATCATATTCTGAAGTTTAACGCATTTTTTTATGTATGTATGTATATATGTATATATGTATGTATATATGTATGTATGTATGTGTCATTCCAGACGATAACTGTCCGTAGAATTGTGCTAGAAACTTCAAACAAATTTTAAAATGTTAAGGACACAAAACGAAAGTTCAAGTTCGTTGGCCAGCATGATCGGATTACATCTTCGGGTTGAAATTTTCAAAAATGTAGTCAAAAATTTCAAAATATCCTGTTTTTTGCGATTTGTTGTGTGAAATAATTTTTTCAGCATACTAACATGTGGTATATTCGGAATCAGCGATAAATTTCCTATAAGAATATGTATCAAGTTTTCAAAAATTTCAAAGTTGAAAAATCAGTCAAAAATCGAAATAATGCCGTCAAAAATTCGCTCATGGGGTCATGCATGACTGGACTTATTATATTGGTTTATTATTTTTGCATTTTTGATAGTCGTTCTACGCAGATCACTAGCGCCAAACTGATTTTCTGGCGATATTTTCCCCCTATTCAGGAATCAATGTACTTTTTATATTAGTAAATCTTCCATTCGTATAAGTAATCAGTATCCATATACCATTTCGTATCTTCCCGCGATTAAGTTGAGTGATATTTCGTCTTGCTGCGCTCTTAGGTCAACCAAATGATTATCTGGCACTATTTTCTCACAGCTAAGGATACAATGTACCTTCATTTGATTAGTGAACTTTTAGCGAATTTTTGAAGAAAATTAAGCTATTGCTCTCGCCTCAAAATTTGTGGAATGTGAATTTTTGAAAAACTTTTATGCAGAAATCCGTTTCAGGCTATTCTGAATCATATTCTGAAGTTTAACGCATTTTTTTATGTATGTATATATGTATGTATGTATGTATGTATGTATATATGTATGTATGTATGTATGTATGTATGTATGTATGTATGTATGTGTCATTCCAGACGATAACTGTCCGTAGAAATGTGCTAGAAACTTCAAACAAATTTTAAAATGTTAAGGACACAAAACGAAAGTTCAAGTTCGTTGGCCAGCATGATCGGATTACATCTTCGGGTTGAAATTTTCAAAAATGTAGTCAAAAATTTCAAAATAGCCTGTTTTTTGCGATTTGTTGTGCGAAATAATTTTTTCAGCATACTAACATGTGGTATATTCGGAATCAGCGTAAAATTTCCTATAAGAATATGTATCAAGTTTTCAAAAATTTCAAAGTTGAAAAATCAGTCAAAAATCGAAATAATGCCGTTCGCTAGTTGTAAAAATCGGTAATATTTGCATGAAACATTGTCCAAATTCAGATTGAACTACTCTTATGGAAGTATCCCTGTATAACCAATCCTAGAACCATGCTGTTTAAAACGTAGGTAGTAGGTGCCTGTTAAAAAAAAAAAAAAAAAAAAAAAAAAAAAAAAAGTAATCACAACTGATGAGTTTACTCTGTGAAATATTCCGTCCTCCGATTCTCTCGGTCGCTCTCTTTAATGTTTTACGCTCAACTGTTTTAGGACTTGATGTAGCTTTAATACTGACTGTGGCTTAGAAAATATCAGCCATGAAATTATGAAGAAGTTCTATTTATGTACGTACTAGCTACTCGCTCCGCTCGGCCGTCAGTAACATTAATCTCAAGGCCTCCCTCCACTCGGCCGTCAGTAACGTAAATTCCTAAGCCTCGCTCTGCTTGGCCGAATTCAACGTAGCGCACGTTTGCGCATGCGCAGATCAAAAGTGGCGGGTGTTTTGGACGCAAAATTGAACGAAGAATCCGATTCCGGAATAAAAATTGGGGGTCATCAGACAAAAAACAAACTTGCCCTTCTCGCATGCGCACGGAATTTTGATTTAGCCTGAAATGTGCACTCAAGTGTACTGATTATTTGGGAAAAGGAATCGTGAAAATCCGTTCAGCCGTTTAGACGCGTATAGGGCATGCCACACAGACAGACAGACAGAAACCTTCCTTTATGGAAGTAGTAGATAGAAGTAGATAGATAGAAGTAGAAGTAGATTGAAGTAGAAGTAAATATAGAACTATACAATTATTTCACACACACACAAACAATCCCTACATTTAAAGCTGTAACAATGGATTTTCTCATTTGTGCTGAAATGGCACCCATTTAAATCGAATCAGAGTACGGAATTACATGGAAAACGACACCATACTCAACCAGTTCCGAAAAAATATTATTTTCATACCTATTTTTAGCTCCACCCTCACCCCCTAGGAGCTCACCGACTTATATGACACCCATTTAAATCGAATCAGCGTTCATAATCAATGGTCAACGACATCCCACTCGACCAGCTCCAAAAGACCATTATTTTCTTACCTATTTTTACCCCCCCCCCCCCCCCCTAGGAGGTGGGGGGATTTGGCTGCCGAGATGTTAGGACCAACTAGACCCTAGGGGCAAATCAAATTTTTTTCTATACGATTACAAAGGTGTATTATTCCAATAGGGAATAATATACCGTAAAAAGCTTTGTTAGTAGGTACCTACTTATTACAAAAATCACATTCTTCAGGGGTATTGGTATTGTGATGTAAAATTATTGGTAACCCACAATTCAATTAGATGGCGTTCGAAATGAAAAATAACATGAATAAAATACTTATGTCAACATGGATTAACAAACTACCTAGTAGGTACTACAAAATCTCAAGTATGAAAGGCGATAGGAAGGGTACCAACGCGATTAGTGGCTAGAACTGAAGTTTGTAATTTTATTATGTTGTAATATCATATCACTATTACTTATCCAATTTAATTGAGAAATAAATCGTGTGCTAGGAAAACTATCGGAACTACCATCAGTACATCATATTGGTATTCGGTAACGGATTCACCAACAGGGTAATATCTCTAGTAGGTACCTACCTATCAATCTATCCACCCATCGTTTCAATACCTTCGCTATGCAAGACAAGCGTTATTCTTGCCCCGCATCGACTGCCTAATCACACGTCCTTGAGAGTTCGACGGTGGTTCACTCGCCTATAAAGTTATCGTTTTCACCTTCTTTATTGTGTGTCAGATATTGAAAAGTTCGTGTTTTTGTGATTAGTTCTTCGTTTATCAAGTTAAGAGAAGTTGTTTGAGTTTTCGCTGGAGTGAAAACATAACTTTTTTCCCGATTTTGCTACTTCACACGTTAACCTTCCCCGAATTCACTTTTTCCTTGATTTGTATTACAACTATTATTCGTAAAGTTATAGTGTTTACTATTATTTTATAGTTTTTCGTTCAATCTATTTACATTCTTATTCAGTTTCAGTTTCTGCGAAGTTGTTTCAGTTCACATTGAGTTGCGGATTCCTGGTTTACTTTTCACATTTGGGCACCAAACTTCGGCTTTCTGCATTTCTATCTGTTTATCGTATTGTACCTAATAGTTTTCGTTCGTTTTACGTTTAAACAATTCAATTTCGTTTTTGATCAGTTTACGGAGTTCACTCGCTTATAAACTTTTCGTGTTCTCCTTGTTGATAGTGATAGTGTTTAGATATTGAAAAGTTCTAGTTTTTTTGTTATCAGTTCTTCGTTAATCAAGTTGAGGGAAATCGTTTGAGTTTTCGCTGGAGTGAAACTTTACTTTCTCCCGATTTGGCAACTACGTGTTAATCGTTCTCAATTTCACTTTTTTCCTTGATTTGTATTATAACTATTATTTCTAAATTTATAGTTTTGTACTATTATTTTATACCTAATTCTTGTTTAATTTATTTACAATCGTAGGTATTCAGTTTCAGGTTTTACGAAATTGATTTAGTTCACGTTGAGTTGGGATTTTCTCGTTTATTCGTAAAGTTCCGACTTCAAACTGCTGCTTTCTGTATTCCTATTCGATCCTCGTCTTGTATTAGTTTAAATTGCACATTTTCGTTCAATTTAGGTTCAAAAAATTCATTTTTGTGTCTGACGAGTTCAAGTAGTGTTGAAAATTTCTTTTTCACACGTCCTGCTTTTAAGTTCTATTTCCGAATTCCGATTGACTATTTTCTATCTCTCACGATCTATCTCTCGTTTTTTTTTTTTTTTTTTTTTCTTCATATAGTAGATTTCTTTTTCAACGGCTCTCTCAAATTTGGATAAAGAATATCGGAAGACAACTGCTGGTAAGCATATTCTAAAGTGAATTAATTATCCCATAGTGTATTACCTCAGGGGGGGGGGGGGGGGGGGGGGGGGGGGGTTTGCACACTTCTACAGTAACTGGGTGTAAACCTCTAAACGATTCAATACCTATATATTTAGTAGAAATCATGTTCCAGAACTAATTAAGGGGACCTACCAACCTATCTATACCTAATCAAGTAAAATTTCTCTTATCGAGTAAAACTTATAATACTTCAATTGAGGTGCCTTCTTATACATAGATAAATATCAATATTGCAGATTATGCCTCGTCTAAGAAAAAAGAGTGCGGCCATGGTTAAGGCACATGACCGTGCCAGAAAAGATTGTTCTGTCAAAAGTGAGTCAGAACTAAATAAAATACGACAGCTCAATGCAAGATCCCAAAATATTCGGAGACGGAATGAAGAGGTTCGTATTGATATCAGGCTAATCAACAGCTTATCCCAAAAAAAAAGATTGGCGAACCCTGAAAAACTTGAAAAACATAGAGAAATTAATAAAATGGTTCAGAAAAAACGATTAGCCGACCCCGAGCAACTTGAAAAACATAAAGAAATTAATAGAACGGTTCAAAAAAAAAGGTTGGCCGACCCCGAGCAACTTGAAAAACATAGAGAAATTATTAAAACGGTTCAAAAAAAACGGTTGGCCGACCCCGAGCAACTTGAAAAACATAGAGAAATTAATAAAATGGTTCAGAAAAAACGATTGGCCGACCCTGAGCAACTTGAAAAACATAGAGAAATTAATAAAACGGTTCAGAAAAAACGATTAGCCGACCGTGAGCAACTTGAAAAACATAAAGAAATTAATAGAACGGTTCAAAAAAAAAGGTTGGCCGACCCCGAGCAACTTGAAAAACATAGAGAAATTAATAAAACGGTTCAGAAAAAACGATTAGCCGACCCCGAGCAACTTGAAAAACATAAAGAAATTAATAGAACGGTTCAAAAAAAAAGGTTGGCCGACCCCGAGCAACTTGAAAAACATAGAGAAATTATTAAAACGGTTCAAAAAAAACGGTTGGCCGACCCCGAGCAACTTGAAAAACATAGAGAAATTAATAAAATGGTTCAGAAAAAACGATTAGCCGACCCTGAGCAACTTGAAAAACATAAAGAAATTAATAGAACGGTTCAAAAAAAAAGGTTGGTCGACCCCGAGCAACTTGAAAAACATAGAGAAATTATTAAAACGGTTCAAAAAAAACGGTTGGCCGACCCCGAGCAACTTGAAAAACATAGAGAAATTAATAAAATGGTTCAGAAAAAACGATTGGCCGACCCTGAGCAACTTGAAAAACATAGAGAAATTAATAAAATGGTTCAGAAAAAACGATTGGCCGACCCTGAGCAACTTGAAAAACATAGAGAAATTAATAAAACGGTTCAGAAAAAACGATTAGCCGACCCTGAGAAACTTGAAAAACATAGAGAAATTAATAAAACGGTTCAGAAAAAACGATTAGCCGACCCTGAGCAACTTGAAAAACATAAAGAAATTAATAGAACGGTTCAAAAAAAAAGGTTGGCCGACCCCGAGCAACTTGAAAAACATAGAGAAATTATTAAAACGGTTCAAAAAAAACGGTTGGCCGACCCCGAGCAACTTGAAAAACATAGAGAAATTAATAAAATGCGCAAAGGAGACGTTATAAAAAACGTACACAAACTATTGTTGATCATCGTATTAGAACTTATTCACGCCTAAGCTCTTCAAAGAAACAAATTTTAATTAGAAAGGAACGAAGACGCAATGTTTTAAAAAGAGTTAGGCAATGCAATACCAAAAGAATCAATAGTTTACGTTCAAAACTACTAACAAACTATGAGAGTATTGTTAAGACCGGCCCTAATTACACGTGCTCATGTTGTGGACGGTTGTTTTTTAAACATTCAATCAAATTTTTCAAAAGTAATAGTAAGCCAATTGAATCCCATTCAACAAATTTTATTAATAATCTCTGTAAACCTGATGTGACTGATGGTTTTGGAGTTGATGGAGTGTGTGGCACCTGCAATGGTTACCTTAAAAAAATGAGAGTTCCACCGTTATCATTAGCAGCTTATGATAATTTACGTTTCCCGTGGTACCGAATTCAGTGAGTAGCTTGACTTCGCTTGAAGAACGTTTCGTAAAGAAATTAATAGAACGGTTCAAAAAAAAAGGTTGGCCGACCCCGAGCAACTTGAAAAACATAGAGAAATTATTAAAACGGTTCAAAAAAAACGGTTGGCCGACCCCGAGCAACTTGAAAAACATAGAGAAATTAATAAAATGGTTCAGAAAAAACGATTGGCCGACCCTGAGCAACTTGAAAAACATAGAGAAATTAATAAAACGGTTCAGAAAAAACGATTAGCCGACCCTGAGCAACTTGAAAAACATAAAGAAATTAATAGAACGGTTCAAAAAAAAAGGTTGGCCGACCCCGAGCAACTTGAAAAACATAGAGAAATTAATAAAACGGTTCAGAAAAAACGATTAGCCGACCCCGAGCAACTTGAAAAACATAAAGAAATTAATAGAACGGTTCAAAAAAAAAGGTTGGCCGACCCCGAGCAACTTGAAAAACATAGAGAAATTATTAAAACGGTTCAAAAAAAACGGTTGGCCGACCCCGAGCAACTTGAAAAACATAGAGAAATTAATAAAATGGTTCAGAAAAAACGATTAGCCGACCCTGAGCAACTTGAAAAACATAAAGAAATTAATAGAACGGTTCAAAAAAAAAGGTTGGTCGACCCCGAGCAACTTGAAAAACATAGAGAAATTATTAAAACGGTTCAAAAAAAACGGTTGGCCGACCCCGAGCAACTTGAAAAACATAGAGAAATTAATAAAATGGTTCAGAAAAAACGATTGGCCGACCCTGAGCAACTTGAAAAACATAGAGAAATTAATAAAATGGTTCAGAAAAAACGATTGGCCGACCCTGAGCAACTTGAAAAACATAGAGAAATTAATAAAACGGTTCAGAAAAAACGATTAGCCGACCCTGAGAAACTTGAAAAACATAGAGAAATTAATAAAACGGTTCAGAAAAAACGATTAGCCGACCCTGAGCAACTTGAAAAACATAAAGAAATTAATAGAACGGTTCAAAAAAAAAGGTTGGCCGACCCCGAGCAACTTGAAAAACATAAAGAAATTAATAGAACGGTTCAAAAAAAAAGGTTGGCCGACCCCGAGCAACTTGAAAAACATAGAGAAATTAATAAAATGGTTCAGAAAAGACGATTAACCAATCCCAAAAAAAGCATTAAACACGCCAAGATGAATTCACAAGCGCAAAGGAGACGTTATAAAAAACGTACACAAACTATTGTTGATCATCGTATTAGAACTAATTCACGCCTAAGCTCTTCAAAGAAACAAATTTTAATTAGAAAGGAACGAAGACGCAATGTTTTAAAAAGAGTTAGGCAATGCAATACCAAAAGAATCAATAGTTTACGTTCAAAACTACTAACAAACTATGAGAGTATTGTTAAGACCGGCCCTAATTACACGTGCTCATGTTGTGGACGGTTGTTTTTTAAACATTCAATCAAATTTTTCAAAAGTAATAGTAAGCCAATTGAATCCCATTCAACAAATTTTATTAATAATCTCTGTAAACCTGATGTGACTGATGGTTTTGGAGTTGATGGAGTGTGTGGCACCTGCAATGGTTACCTTAAAAAAATGAGAGTTCCACCGTTATCATTAGCAGCTTATGATAATTTACGTTTCCCCGTGGTACCGAATTCAGTGAGTAGCTTGACTTCGCTTGAAGAACGTTTCGTAAGTCCCAGAATTCCTTTTATGCAAATACGTTTGTCTCATATAGATCAGCAGTTTTCAATTCAGGGACGAGTGGTGAATGTACCTTGTGATGTTATGGATAACATTAAAATTCTTCCGCGTACGTTCAATGAAACCGCTGTGATTCCCATTGCTCTCAAGAAAAAGAAGTCGTTCAAATCAGTCGTACAAAAGGAAACGATTAGACCTCACGCAATAGCAGAAGCCTTGAAAGATTTGAACAATTGTCCAGCGTTCAAAGAGGCTGATATCTCCATAGATCCTAAGAGGATACCAATATTATTGCATTGGGACAAATTTGAGGAAACTGAGAGTGGATTCCGCTGTGAGAACAGTGACACAAGCGATCCAGTCCATGACTCTGACTTCGAAGAAGACGATCCTGAGCCAGTCAACGTGCCTATTGAATCTACACTGTTGATGTCAAACCATAATCCAGACGCATTGGTTTTTACCCCAGGGGAAGGATTCAGCCCCTTGCCATTGTTTTTAGATATTCATGCGGAAGCATTGAGTTTTATTCGAATTTACGGGGGTCACTTGCGACCAAAGCCAGATCATATAAGTTATCAAAAATTCATCAATTCAGAATTATTGCGATACGATAGAAGATGTGCCTCGGAACCAAGCAAGTTATTTTATTGTGCTACGAAATTGAGGGGTATGAAAATCAGTTCCAGTATACTGCTTTGCCTGAAAAAACTGAAAGGAAAACAACAAAGTCCTACTGCGGGTTTTTGTCTCTCAGAGGAACTTATCAAGTCATTCCACATCCATGATAGTGGGTACCGACTTTTCCTTCCGGATAGAGGTTCACCAGCGTTTTGGGGGCAAAAACAGTCAGAAATTTTTTCCATGATCCGTCAATTGGGATCCCCAACATTATTTGTTACCCTTTCTCCTGCTGAGACCCAGTGGCCTGAGCTCCTAGTGCTTTTAAAAAAAATTGTCGATAATGAGGACATTACCGAGGAAGCGTCAGTAGCACTGAACTATCGGGAAAAAGTTCGTTTGATAAGTTCTGACCCTGTAACATGTGCCCGATACTTCAATTTTAGAATTAAGGAAATGATAAAGCTGTTTACCACAAAGAAACACGGGATATTTTATGAGCATGAAGTAGTAGACTATTACTACCGAGTTGAGTTCCAACAAAGAGGCTCCCCACACATTCATTCACTTCTTTGGCTTCGAAATGCTCCCACTCTTGAAAAAGACAATGAAAATAGCGTTAAAACGTGCGAGAAATTCATCGACAAGTTCATCTCATGTTCATCGGACCAATTAAGCGATGAAATGTCAGCTTTCCAGATCCATAAACATACATTCACTTGCAAGAAAAAAAATCCAAAAACAAAAAAAAGTTTTTGCCGCTTCGGAATACCATTTTATCCCATGCCTGAAACTAAAATTTTAATGCCATTCGGCAAAGAGGAAGTAAGTTGCGAGCAAAAGAAAAAAATGAATCAAACCATCAGTGAAATTAAAGAATATTTGGATGGCATTTATAAAGATCTTAGTAAAAAATTGCCAATCGAAGATAACAATTTTGATAGTTTTCTCAAACATTTGGATATTTCCCAAGAGGAATACATTGCAGCAATACGAAATTCACTTAAGCGTCCGACTGTTTTTCTCAAACGACTCCCTTGCGACGTCAAAATGAATGCGTATAATCTTGATATTCTTAACCTTCATCGAGCGAACATGGATATACAATTCATCACTGACACGTACTCTGTTGCTGTTTACGTACTAAATTATATAAACAAAACAAAACGTGGGATCTCAAAAGTCCTTCGCGAAGCAAATGAGGAGGTTGCAAGAGGAGATCTTTCAATTAGAGAAAAATTGAAATTTATGGCGAACAAATTTTTAGATTCAAGCGAATTTTCGTCTCAAGAAGCGGTCTACTATATTCTACCGTTACCACTTTCACAGTGCACAAGAACTGTAGAATTCATTAATACGGGTCCTCCGGAAAGGAGGGTTTGCGTTCTTTTATCCAAATCAGAACTCCAGAAGCTTCCTAGTGATTCAACGGATGTATTTGCCAAATCCAACATTGATCACTATATAAATCGTCCTGATGCTTTGAAAGATTTATGTCTCGCAGATTTTGTTGCATGGTACAATTACACAAAAAATAGAAGTTCCTCAAAACGAACAAACGACCGTTCAGACATAGATTCAGATCACGATGATAACAACGTGGAGTCCTCAAATGTTTTCAAGTTGAAGAATGAAGATGGTTTTATTTCTAAGAGAAAAAAGTCCAAAATCATCCGATTTGTTCGTTTTAATATAGAAACACATGAAAACGATTTTTACCGCGAACAGTTGATGCTGTTCTTGCCATGGGTTAACGAAGAAAGTGAACTGATTTCTGTCGACGCCAAGGACAAATTCAGCAAGAATAAGGAAGTGATTTTAAAAAATCGGAATCTATACATTTTTAACTCCTTAAATGAACAAGGAACTGATGATTTCATCGATGAAGCCATCAAAGAACATAATGAAAATGAAATGTTGAACCAAGAAGTCGAAGAGGTTGTCGATATCTCTGCAGACCTTGAACACCGATACGAAGTGATAAGAGATAGAACTGACGAGGGAGACATATTCTACGACGTGGGATGTGGATTGGGAAACGAGAAAAGTGAAGACGAATACGTTCCTGTTCCCCATGTGCTCCCTGAAGAACATTACCTTGAGGTGGTCAGATCTTTGAATGACAAACAACAGCGGTATCACTACCATGTCTTGCATACTTTGAAAACACAGGCCGATCCTATTTACGAATGCGTATTGGGCAGTGCGGGGGTTGGGAAATCAAGACTGATTGAGGCCCTTGAACAATCTATAGTCCGATTTTTCAACTCAACAGCAGGTGTGGAGTTGGAGGCTCTCCGAGTTTTATTGTGCGCACCCACTGGAAAAGCAGCATTCAACATAAGAGGAGTTACACTGCACTCAATCTTTGCTTTACCATTGAATCAAGCAAGCTATGACATGCCTCCATTGAGTTCCAGCGTATCAAATACTTTATTTAGTAAACTGAAGGACGTCAAGTTAATTATAATGGATGAGGTGAGCATGATTGGCACAAAAATGTTTGCAAGAGTTGATGCTCGTTTGAAACAAATTTTTAGAACCAGCGTTCCATTTGCTGGAATATCCGTAATTCTATTTGGTGATTTTAATCAACTGGCCCCTGTAGGTGATGGATACATTTTCTCTAATAACACTGCTAATCCTTACAGTCACCTTATGGGGAATCCTCTTTGGGAGATGTTCAGCTTTTACAAGCTAACGGAAATTATGAGGCAAAAAGGTGATGCTCCTTTCGCTACCGCTCTCAATAATTTGGCCATGGGTTGTTTAACGTCGGCTGAAGTTCAAATGTTTGAAAGCCGTGTTGTAAAAAATGCTATTCCCAATTCCAAGTCACTCAGACTCTTCAGAACGAATGAAGAAGTTGATACTTATAATAAATCAGTTTTTAGTAGCAAGAAAAAAGGTGAGATAAGAGGGTTTGATGCTATCGATCGTGTCATTGGAAAAGTTTCAGACGCTCAACGAACATCAACCCTCGATTATATGAAAAAATCCATGAAAACGTCCAACACTTATGGGCTTCCATCCCATATAAAACTATGTGTTGGTATCAGGTACATGGTCACTATAAATGTGAAAACCTCAGATGGCCTTGTAAATGGAGCTGTTGGAATCTTAAAATTTGTGGAAACTTCAGAGAACAACCAAGTCGTCCGTTTATGGTTGCTTTTTGATGATGAAAAAGTAGGTCGCGAAACACGGAGAGGTTCAAGAAGAGCAGCTAAGCGGTTAGGCATAGATCACATGTTTACCCCTTTGGAATTGGTTTCTCGAAACATTCGACCGCGGCAAAATTCTCCGATCATGGTTATGAGAAGGCAATTCCCCGTTGTTCCAGCGGAAGCCATAACCATTTACAAAAGCCAAGGAGGCACCTACGATTCTGTAGTTGTCACGTTGAGGAAAGGAATGCGCAGAACCGAAATGTACGTAGCCTTCAGCCGTTCAACTAGCTTGATCGGATTAACTATTCTAGGAACTTTCAAAAATCCCGGACCACTCGATAAAAATAACGTAGTCGTTACAGAAATTGAAAAAAGACTAAATGAAAAACCGGTAAATTTTAAATTAAACTTCTTGCAAGATTATCCTGGAATGTTTTCAATCATCTTCCACAACGTAAATTCACTTAGAAAACATTTTTTAGACATTAAACATGACAATTGCTTTAATGCGGCTAAAGTAATTATATTAGTAGAAACATGGCTCCACATCCATGAAACCATGGACCTCCCTGGTTATACTGTTGTTTATCGATCTGACGTTAACCGATCCCAATCACATGCATATGGCTTGATGATATACACCAAAAATGAACTAGCTGGTCAAGTCGAATTACTATATGATTTTAACGAAGAAAATAAAGGGCTTGCATGTAATATAGCTTTTATTAAAGTACGGAACACTTTTATTTGTGGAGTTTACAAACCACCATCAACCCCAATGTTGATTTTGATACCTAAATTACAAGAAGCCCTTTCATCAATTGTGAAAACCACTGGAGACACAATTTTAATCCTAGGAGATTTTAATAATGACTTCCTGAATGAAGGAAATAAACTCAAACTCAATGAATTCTTCAAATCGGAGGGTTTACGAAATTTGTTGCCTGATCAACCATCAACCAACTTGCTCACCCAAATCGACCTATGTTTTAGTAATAACTCAAATATATTAGCTTGTTATTATGAGAGTTATTTCTCCTATCACAAACCAATTATATGCATAACAAGCTTAGGAATAATTGATCATCCCCAAACAAATCTTGACTATAACTTGAATAGTATGCAAGAGGATGTCATTAGGAAACAATGTGAGGCAGCAAGCAGCAAGAGCATAACATCGTTAGATATCCCTGAGAATAAATATGATGGTACCATAGAAACCTCAAACGTGAGAGATAAATTACATTTTCCCAATAATTCCGAGAGTGATAGAAGAATTGAAGAACCTTTGGCAGAAGAAGTAATTTCAATTCATGATTCACAAATAATTTTAGATCGTGCTGAACAATATCGATTGTCAAGGGAATCAATAATGAAAGAAATCGAAGAGAATGTTTTACCGAATGACTCTTGGATTAATGATAGAGCTATCGACGAAATATTGAAAATTATAAAAAATACAACAACTTTTGATACCCTTGAATGTGTTATGTTACAATGTCCACAGCTAGTAGAACCCACTACAACTAATCGTGAAATTCTAATCTTGGGGGGGCTTGCCACCATAAATCATTTTCATTGCATGTACTATGATGGGGAAAAATTAAGAATATATGATTCGTTGTCAAAGTATTTGCCAGATGAGGAGAAGGTACTTATTAATAGAAGATATCCAAATCTCAGAGACAGCGACATAGTTTTCGAAAAATGTCAGCAACAACCAGACAACGACGCGTGTGGTGTGTTTTCTGCTGCCAATGCTGTGTCACTTGCATTGGGATTTAACCCCTCCGATTTGAAGTATAAGCTCGATAAACAACCAGGCCAAAAGAAATTTTTAACTTTGACGATGCGACGACACTTTTTAAAGATTATTCAAGAACAGAGATTGATGCCGTTAGAACTAATCTAAATCTACGACTAACTGAACTAACTAAACTAAATCTACGAACCCCAATCTGAGGGAACATATTTACAGTAGAACCTCGGTTAACCGAACTCGGGTTAACCGAAACCCAGGTCAACCGAAACGGTTCCGTAAATAAATTATAAGTACGTAATATGTAAACACGCGCCGGTCGAGCCTCTTTCTCCATAAACAGTGCCTACGTGATGAAAAAGCAAACAAAAATCACTTATTTCTGTAAAATGTAATGTACAATGCTGTAGTAACTTCAGTTGTTCAGTTTACAGAATTTTATAACCCATTATAACATTTTTTGTAGATGAAATAAAACACTGTATTATATAGATATTGTTTGTTAATTCATTTTCCCTACACACCATGTTAATAGGGTATTTTTAGCACATAACAGTTTAACCGAAAAATCGGGTATCCGGAATGGCTCTCCCCCCTTTATTTCGGTTAACCGAGGTTCTACTGTATTGAAATTGTACGGTTCTTACTTCTTTATTCGTTTCTGCGCATTCCCAATGGAGAACTGTTAGTTGAATTTTACTGCTTGAGTGTATGACCTAACATTGTGCTAAAATGTTTTATTATTTCATTCGAAGCCACATCATCGTATGAACGTTTACAATATCCTGTTTTAATCAAATACTTGTTATTTTATAATTTTTCAGATTTTTAAAAAACCGGTCATATGACTACGCCTCTGCTATTGATGATTATCTGCTGGATTCAAAAATCCTTGAATTAGCGTTGCATTAACCAAACTCAAACATACTCAACTATGGTTAATATTACCTGAACTTGAAACAAATAACTTCCAGCCAACTTTCTTTAGGAGAAAAGTTCAGTAGAGGGGACTCAATGAGCAAAGGTAGGCTTTGAGTTCTTTCAACTCAAAGTAGGCAGGTGATCCACCGGTATACAAACCAGGAAACGACCCCCATAGCAATACGTCCATGGTTCAAGAAGTAACCGGATTGTCATTATGGTGGAAAATCGTGTTTAATATCAAAATTCATCACACAACATATCTATGGAAACCTTCATTCTTGAAGATTGAGTTATTGGATCTGTTTACATCATGAACCATAACGTGGAATGGAAAGTTGCCATGTAGATTTACCTACATGCAACTTTCGATTCCGTTTCCTAAAGTAGTTCCAGGTCACTCTGAATATTGAAATTGAAGAATACATACCTACTCAAACGTAGCTCCCGTATGTTCTTCCCATCGATCCTAGTAGAAACCGCACATCTCCTTCATAGTTCATTACAAGACCAAGCAATTCAAAAAACAAAACAAAACAACTCCACTTAGTGCTCCCTGCACTTCGTTGATTAGGTGAGTGAATCGATACAACATTGTACTAAAACTTTTAATTACCTACTGCTACCTTACATGATACTATAGCCTAATGGGATAGGTATGTACCTCAATAACCAATATGTTCGATATTGGATGTAATTATCAAATAGTAGAGTGAAGAAATAACATGAAGCAGTTAAAATTCAAGAATTTACCTAATCGAATCGTTGATAAATCGACAATAATTGGGATTTAATGCTAGTGTTAAATATTTTCAATTTCTTTCTTGTTGCTACGGAAAAGCCAAGTGACACTTCCCCATAATTTAGGCTGTCAATAGATGCACAGAGACTACAGTTTGTCAATTTCTTGCTGTAGGATACTAGATTCGAATGCAACTGACTTTATATCACTCGTAATATAAAGCCTCATCATCGATTGGCTGTGGAAATACGTTTCTTTCATATGACGTCGGTATGTTATTTTATTTTATGTCAAGATTTGATGATGTTACGATAGGATACTGTTAAGATTTCAACTGCCTTCAATACTGACCACATTGGACATCGAAATCTATGAATATTTACCTACATTTGTCTTTAAATCTACAAGATTAGTTTAATAATAATAAAGTATGAGTACCTCCTAATTATTTTTAATAATTTGATTCCATGTTTTTCTATCAAAATCATAAACTAAAATTTCTCTACGCGATCAATAGCGACTGAAATGTCGAAGATTTCTTCAAAAATTCGCTCATGGGGTCATGCTGCATGACTGGACTTTTTGAATAATTTTGTACATAATTTTTTTAACGTTCTCTTTTATAGTTGATAAATCATCAGTTGATCAATTTAACCATTTTAGCTGTTTTAAGCAATTTTTGGTGATATTTAGCGATTTTTTTAGAAAATGAAGCTATTGCAATGGCTCGGAGAATTTTAAAATCAAAATTTTTGGAAATTTTCTTCAATTGAAATCCGTTTTGAAGCATTCTGAAACGATTCCTGAAGTTTGCGATTTTTCACACACACAAGCACACACACACACACACACATATATACACTACACACATAGTACACTATTCTTGTAGGATATTTAACGCTGATTCTGAAAATGTGGTCAAAAATTAAAATTAAATAAAGTAAAGTGGAGAAATTCGAGTTTAAAAGGAAAAAAAACACGGTTTTCCTGAAAAAACCTTTAAAAAATCATATCTCGAGAACGGATTGAGATAAAAATATGCAGTTGGCGGCATTTTACTCCATTTTTGATTTAATTTCACCCAACATTTTTTTTGCATCTGCGAGGGAATCACCCTGTATATATAAGCTCCTGAAAAGGAGCTAAAAGTCTCCCTTCCTCTACCTGTACTCTACGTATATATGGTCTCCAATTATGCATAACTGCATATCCATTACACTTCTTATGTACTTCTTCTCTTTTACGTATTATAAGGAGAAGCTAGCTCGGCTGAGAGGTAACTTCACAGAATGAGGTAGACGGAGAAGAAGGAGGAGAAAAATACAAGTGGAACCAGCATAATATCATTCTACATGCAAATTGAAATCACTTAGGTGTTCTACCGGGGATGGTAGAGCCGCAATCACTGAGAAAAGCCTTCAGGTGCGAACATGAGAACAATCGTTGCTAGCCGAGTGCTAGGCACCAATACCAGAAAAAATTAAGAGAAAAGTAGAAACTCATTAGCGGGCTTTCTTCTTAATTACATTTTCCTCGTAGCGGAGAATTGAAGTTGATAAATCACGATGGATATGATCCAAAGGATTCCAAGGTAACTTATGTGTTTATATTATGTATATTTCAAGTCTTTTTTCTTGATTTTGGTTTGTGATTTTAAATAGTTAAAATATTCAATCAATCAAGAAAAAACATGATGTTTTTAATAAAAAAAAGTTGTTCGAAGGTCGAAGGCACGTTCCCAAAAGAACACCGAGTTCGTCAGCTCCCCCTCTCATTCCAGATACTACCATCTCTAAGGTAAGAATTCTCTCTTGTGCGTATAGCAATCAATTGTTACTCATACCCCATCGATTTATATCTATAACCCAATCGCTACCCTCACCTACCCTACGTTATCTTCTTACCTATTATTGAATTATATATTCAATGTATCTCGACACCAGATTAGTCAGAGCGTCCTCCCTCGTTACCTCTTCTTTGGGGGGCCATGCAAAGAAATTGCCAATTCTCAAAGCATTTGGAAAAGATTCGGAAGAAATTCCCGAACCAGGAAGGAAACCAGGAAACGATTCGAAAAATTGATTCTTAAACGGCTTAAACCAATAATAACACATAGAAATTTGATCCCAGATCATCAATTCGGTTTCAGGCAACAACACTCTACGATAGATCAAGTACACTGAGTCACGACCGTAGAAGGTCTACGCCTTAGAAGGTAGACAAATATGTGCAAGCATTTTCTAAGATGTCACTCAAGCTTTAGACAAGGTTTGACATGAGGGATACAAGTATAAACTGCACAGAGTTCTTCCAAGACAGTACTACACAAAATCCTACGTTGAGAACAGACATTTCGGGGTGAAATGTTCTTTTTAGGAGGCTTGATGCTCCAAGTTTTGATCATTTACTAATAATAATTGTATACCAATGATCTGCGTAGAAGAACTACCTGATACAGAAATAATAAACCTTTGTGTAATTATTTGCAGCGTTTGGTAATTTAAGTTTGTCAACGACGACAAATTCGAGACAGATCTTGATGCGTGACGATGTCCAGTTTAGGGACATGAATGGGAACACCAGCTTGCTATATTCGTACTTGTATTATAAATTTCCTGCATGAAAACATTAGAGGGGAAGTGGCTCAAGCTCACACTCTTGTAGTGTTTCTAATAGCAAAACTCTTTTCCCGGCGGCTCCCGGCAGTCCTTTGTTTTCTCAAGGATTCATCCCTTGGTAAAATCTCGTTACCAGGTTTATTACACCCAAGCACGCAGGAAATAACCATCGTGAAGTGTGAAATAAACCATAGGAAACCGATAATAAACAACTAATATTTTCAAAACTTTGGTTTGTTGTCGAGGACGTGTGAGTCATTCTCTTATATAATTCGACCATCTGTCTTTTCTGGACGCCGTAAGTTGGGGGAAAAAAATGAAGCAACTTTTTGAATATAATTTGATCTGGAATGCCACTGTAGACGTTCGGAATAACGAATATGAGCATCCTCAGTTCTATCAGTATAACTAACTTTTCATCAATTTCGAAAATTTCAATTCAAAACTTTTCATCAATTTTGAAAATTTCAATTCAAAACAGCCATGTAGCATGACCGTAAGAGCGACTTTTGCGAATTATTGTATTGTATAATGTTCAATTGTTTGAAATTTGAGCTTTTTGAGTGAAAGGAAATTGTTAAATATTAATTGTATGGCAAACACGAATTCTAAATAATAATGTGCTATTCAAAAAGTGGTTTTGGTTTTGTAGCTTTTTTTTTTTTTGCAGTTTTTATCGATTTTTTAGCAAATTTTAACGGCATTTACGTACACTTTTCAGAATTATTTTGTACATAAACTTTTGAATGTTCCATTTTAAAGTTAAACAACTTTATTTGTATTTTTATGTATAATTTTAACGTTTTTAGCCATTTTTTAGGCACATTTTTTAAATGTTGACCAATTTAAAGTGCTCAAAAAGTGCTGGCCTAACTCATTCTTTCGTTTGGAAAGCTTGATTTTTTGGAGCAAGAACGGCATTTTTATGTCAATCAGGAGTTATCGTCTAGAATGACACACAGACACACACGTACACACTCACACACACAGATATATGTATATGTCAATGTGTTAAACTCTAGGATTCGTTTCAGAATCTCACAACGGATTTCAATGAAGAGGTTTTTCAAAAATTTTGATTTTAAAATTTTCCGAACCATTGCAATAGCTTCATTTTCTACGAAAATTCACTAAAAGAAGTTTTGTCAGAAGTTTTGGTTGTTTCAGAGCAAAAAAAAAAAAAAAAAGCTGAATGGAGCAAAATGATGAATGGTATACGTCTATGAGGTTTGAAAACCATTCTGAAAACTATGAATTTCGAAACTAAATTTGGATTAACGACAAACTGTCGCTAATTGATTTTAATCTATTTATTGTTCCCAAAAACTCTTACGGGAAACTTTTCACTAACACCAACGAGGAACACTCGTGGCAGAAAATGTTGATGTTGCAGAAGACTAAATTTATCTATATTGCAGTTGAATAGCTGTTCTCGCTGCTAAGGGCCGATTTATCAATCACATTTATCCAATGAATAAGAGGGATTTATCTGAAGATAACCTTATCCTCTAGATAACACAATAGGGAGTGTTAATCCATCCCTAGTTAAGCCCTATCTGGAGTTTAAATTTATCTGGTCCCTGTACGGCTGGATAACAATTATAACTGAAGGTTAACGAAATATCTAGACCTTTCTAACCTCGAACAAGTTTATTAATTTACAAAATCTTATTTGGATCTCATGTTTGACTGTCTTTGGCTCTGGACTCCTAGCTCAAAGTAGGTACCTTTAGGGCCAGTTTCACTAATCTGAGCTAATTCCCACAAACTTGAAACCAAACTGTAAATCGGGTTGTCAAACTTGGTTAGGTACCTACCAAGGCAGTAAGTTACTAATCTACTGGATGAGTCAAAGCACTTTGGCAACATCGGTTATCATCTAGCTCTAAAGAATAATTCTTTTCCTTAAGACTCGAGGTAGTTGTCACTTGAATAACATTCAAAATGAGCAAACAAAACAAGTTGTAGAGCCGCCAGTGGCGTAGCAAAGCCGTTTATCATGGAGGGGCAACAACAACAGTAAAAAATTATATATATATATATATGTAACTATCGTATATGTACCTATGGTGGGTACTACTAGTCACAAAGAGGGCATTGTAGCACCTATAAAGGGTGTCCCACTAAAAGGTTACAAGGCTAGTCGATTACAAAGGTTCATTATTGAAAAATGAAAGAGCGAAAACAATCACTTTAGAATTAATTTGAATTTGAGTCCTATGTACTGACCTATCTATCTACTCCTATGTATTATACCTACCTATCTACCGAGAGAAAATGAATGTAATCATGTAGGGAAATAAATAGGGAAGAGAAGGCACACTGTATTATTTTTACAGCATAACCTTACAATCTAAAAATTAAGGTACTAATTAACCCTTCTCTTGGTGGACACAAAAAAAAAACATTCTTACCAAACTAAATCTGTCTTGCTATATGAAAATGCTCATGAACTTGGGAGCACTAGGCTTATCATTGACTTACCGCTTCCAATCCAATCGTGTTTGTATACCTATGAGGATGTATCTCTCCAAGGGGTTCATAACTTGTAACTTTAGCACTCACTTTTACACTGATTACGATTTCTTTTATGTTACACATTGTTCGCCAATTACTACGAAATAAAATACAGGATACAGGGCATTGAACATCGACGAGAGAAATCACAAAAGGTAAACAAACCGAAGCCGCTTTGAAGGTTATGGTACAATTATTTATCGGTTGGTTCAGATATCGATTGTTTCAATCATTTCCATTCGACTATGGATATTTCAATCACCACAGCACAGACATGTTTTAGTCCGTGTAAGATTCTATTAACGTTATTTTACCGTTACTTACTTCTCCTGGGACTCATAACAAAAATCAGGGACAATATTGAAGACTTTTATGAGTTAGAAAACTTATTGATGGAAAGAAGGACGCAATAGATGCTACTGCATTGAATCGGTCAATCAAACGTGAATCAGAGGGCTGTAAAGGTGGAGAAGTTAGGGGCAGTGAGAGAGGGGCAAAATGACTTTTGGCTTCCAGAGGGAAATGAGGATGGGCGAGCCCCCAAAAAGAACTGGGGGAACGACGTAGTTTCACCATAGTTTATAGTGTCCACACTTTATAGTATCCAGCATTCCATTATTTTCACTGTAGTTATTTCGCTTCTGTTGGATGGGCAATTATATTATCCACGGCGTTTGGCCCTCCCTGGAACCAGCATTGGAGGAGCGATCTAAGTTGCTATTTAACTGGACCCACTTAACAGGCGTGCTTTGCGGGTTGCATTCTCGAACTTACCGTAATTGGTACTGACGTTAGTTACGTGAAATTATTAATTTATTGTTCACGCAGCATCCGTTTCAAGAAGAACTTCTACATCCTCTGTGATCGTGGGGGAGGGGGGCTCTGCCCACCCTGCCCCTCCTCAAATTACGCCACTGAGAGCCGCCCATAAGAGCTCAGTGATCTCTGATTTCTTGTCTTCTTTTTCAACTACCTAATGTATTATACTTACTTATACGTGTGTCATAATTTTTTGATATTAATGCAAAACGATCTTGTGTACGGGAAATTTGAAATGTTGCGTATTATTGAAAATGATCCAATCACCTAAACACTCGTCAATGGAGGCGGTGGTTATGTGAGTGAACATACTTTTTCCCTAGTGACTTTTGGCCGTTTTTTGAACAATGTTGAACTTAAATGTTTGAAATCATTTAATGTTATTATATTTTTGGTAATTAAAAAGTGGAAATTGAAGGCTCCGAACACTGAAAACTTGATGTTAATCATCCGTTAACCTCTTAATTCCTCGAGGGTCGGGTAATTAGTTAATCAGCTTTGGTAATCAGATCGTCAAGTTTTGAAGGACGAGTTAACCAACGACGGCTGTTGGTGAAAGAAAAATCGCTCCAACGTCTGATTAAGCTCAAAAATAATGCCGCGTTAACGCTAATTCTTGATTATCTCAAACGGTGAAACTGGCCCTTAATCTGTTACACACTAACCAACTGCTAGACAGATATGACGGTTCACCCATACAATTCAATATCCCTAACTGCGTTTTTTGCCGTTGACATTCATATGTTTAATTGGACTATGTCAAACGCAACAATGGAAATAACACTCTTTATGAGTAAGTACCTAATGTTTGTTACATATTTACCATGTTTCTTGATGAAAAATTCTGAAATGCCCTGTCAATTTCTTCCTGGGCCAAGGGTGCAAATGGCTGGTATCACAACCAACTCACAACAAACCAGACTCACTCCCGTCATCTTCAATATTAACGCTGTTGCCCAGAACAGCTGGTATGGGACACTTCTATTTTACTAAGTTACATTCGAAGTATTAGAGACCTTAAAAAAACCTCCATAATTTGAAACAGCATCATATGACAGTTAGTAATCAATTTGCGGTCATTAAACTGATCATA
This sequence comes from Adelphocoris suturalis, assembly GCA_030762985.1. Classification (NCBI taxonomy): domain Eukaryota; kingdom Metazoa; phylum Arthropoda; class Insecta; order Hemiptera; family Miridae; genus Adelphocoris; species Adelphocoris suturalis. The sequence continues at coordinate 181,413,037 of CM061040.1, forward strand.
TTGTATACATATGTTATTCCTTAAAATATTGAATGGAACGTGGATGGAGACCCAACCAAATTAAAAGGGGGAAAAATTGAAGGGTTTTTCCAAAAAGCACTCTCAAGACCGAAACTGCCATTGAAATGACTTACATATTACACTATGCCGTCTCGGATACTTACCAAATACCTTCCATAGTTGTTAAAGGTTTGGTGCATAAACTATTGTTTTTTTTTGTACAAATTTAATTAAAATCACATTTTATCTTAGTTTAGTGTGGCGGCAATATTTCCTATGAAAGGATGCTTGAATTTCCCATTTCTATGGGCGCTGGCATCGTCGTTAAATTAGGAAGCTGAATAGTTGGTTTTGAATCATTCTACTATAGTCAAGTGTTCTGAAAATGATTTTCGTACTAAAATACCAAGATTTCATAATTTAATTAACTCACCACAAAGGAGCTGCCAACCGCTTAGCTGCAACAAGAAAAATAATATTATAATAGATTATGTGTCATACTAATATTGTAATGCTATTGTAAAAATGATTTCATGCGTTTTAGTCTTAAATGCCTGGAACAGAAATTGGAAAGATTAAAGTTTAAAATTTTCCAACTGCTCGAACGTAAAATTCCCAATTTACGGGTTAAAAATTAACTGCTCTTTTAGCGTACTTTTGTGTGAAATGCCGCTACTGCTAAGGCTCCAAAAATTGTTAATAGTGTTTTGAAAAAATTATTTCAAAGAAATCCATTCGAAGTACCTACTTACCACTTAACTTGAAAAGATTCCTGTACTTTTCGTTTAAATAAATTGGCAAGAAAAGTGACGCTTTTGAAAACCAAGCTTAACAGGAAAACCAAAAAACCGAAATCAGTATTGATGATTCATGTCCACACTCAGCAACTTGAGATAGCCATTCTCCAGATCGTATGGAAATAACTATTTAGAAATTGATATTCTATTGTTAGCGAATTTTTGAAGAAAATTATTAGCGAATTTTTGAAGAAAATTAAGCTATTGCTCTCGCCTCAAAATTTGTAGAATGTGAATTTTTGAAAAAAATTTATGCAGAAATCCGTTTCAGGCTATTCTGAATCATCTTCTGAAGTTTAACGCATTTTTTTATGTATGTATGTATATATGTATGTATGTATATATGTATGTGTAATTCCAGACGATAACTTCAAACAAATTTTAAAATGTTAAGGACACAAAACGAAAGTTCAAGTTCGTTGGCCAGCATGATCGGATTACATCTTCGGGTTGAAATTTTCAAAAATGTAGTCAAAAATTTCAAAATAGCCTGTTTTTTGCGATTTGTTGTGCGAAATAATTTTTTCAGCATACTAACATGTGGTATATTCGGAATCAGCGTAAAATTTCCTATAAGAATATGTATCAAGTTTTCAAAAATTTCAAAGTTGAAAAATCAGTCAAAAATCGAAATAATGCCGTTCGCTAGTTGTAAGAATCGGTAATATTTGCATGATTTGCATGAAACATCTTCAAAAATTCGCTCATGGGGTCATGCTGCATGACTGGACTTTTTTTGTTTTGTTAGTGTCATTTGGAACTGCATAGGTATTTAGCCACAAAGGTCTGATTTCATAAATATTTCCCTTTTCTTTCCAAAACAACTCAATACTTTTTAATAAAGTGCATCGTAAAAATTAGGGCAAAAAGTTACGTAACAAAAAAAAATCTGTCTGTCAACAACTTAAAGTAAAAAATTCGAAATAAAGGACGCTGAGGAAAATACCGAAGTTTATCGAAAAACGTAATTTTACAGAAGCAAAAAACGTAAGGGGACGTTCGTTTTCGTTTACTATTTTCAACAATGAACCTATGTGATCGACCCGGAAAAAACATTTCAAGATACGTAGAATCCAGAAATCGAATTGAAAGAAATAAAAATTTAAAAAAAATTTTAAATTGAATAAATATAGTAAAATATGAAATAAAATGAACCATAATTAAATATAATATGGTTTGCCTGTGCAGGCTTCATCGCACGGCCAACTACCTGAAGAGTCTAAACCCTGACTTGGGCTTCTTCTCACGAGACGTTCCAAACCCGACGCGAGCACCTCCCACCCAACTGCCTTTTCCCCTCCTTATGTTCCCCGCTGGGTAACAACCGAACAGCTGACTCGTCTTATCACTTATGTATCTTATTGCTTCGGTACATTTGACATGGGTGTTTAGTTTATATGTACTTTTAATTATATGTTATATATGTAGTTTAAATTACTTTTATTATATGTTCCTCCGCATGTACGTTCCTCCGTTTCAACATGCTATTTTGTTGCTATTGCACATACCAAACGAAGAGGAAATTCAATCTTCGCCGGCATATAAATCTTGGCATGGTTCGGTCAAAGCTAACTCGCCAAACAATGAATTTTTTATGTTCAGAAAATTTCTTGAGTTTTATTACTCGTTTACTGTGATTTTGCTTGACTCTTTTCTAAGTCAGTCTCTAAGTCACATGGAAAATGAGTGGTGGTAATTTATTGTTCCTCCTACATAATAAAATAAAAGCTTTATTGTTCTATTAATTTGTCATTTTGCATAAATTATATTTTCCCTACTCCATTTGAAATATGTGTTCAGGAGGGCCGTGACGTCATCGTACAAATGAATTACAAGAGCCGTATTACTGGTCTGATACCCACCGTACAGCTACTTTTTGGAAAGCTCTCGTTAAGATCTGTCTATTAAGCAAATAAAAAATAACCATGCAAATTCCGCATTGTTTTATTATTCATTTTCATTTTATTTTAAGATTAAAATATTTACTAAAACGAGTTTGTCACCCTGGAAATTTGAACATTACCAGGCAGATTAGCTTCATGAAAGTATTTAAATTTGAACTTATAAGGTGCATGCTGAAAAAGTCATGAGTTATTAAGGTATACCTTCATAAATGAATATGAATTAGAATTAACTCGGAAGTTCATGCTGCTTGACTGAAACTTTTAAAATCATGATCCTAATGTCTTAAGTCAATCTGAAAGATATGAAAAATAGCTTCAAAATACTGGCGTTCAAGTTCGATTCGCTATTATTTGTTTGTACATTTGACCATAACTCCCTGCAGTTACGGATATTTACGAAGGTTGGCTCCGCTGAGCGGTTGCTTTGTAGGGAGGAACATGGAGTGGGAGGTGCTCGCGTCGGGTTTGGAACGTCTCGTCTTCTTCTCCAGCCCGGTCTCTCCATTCAGATCGGCGATATGCGCGTCCCACCCCTAATTAAATACAATTCAGTGAAATTCAATTCAGCATCATCCAATTCGTTTCAGTTCCACCCTTACTTTATTTAATTTCATATCAGTTACTAAATAGATTTTCCTCCTCAGTCGTCACACCACTCAGAACTTTCAGTGCCTCGAATCGAAGTTTTTTTTTCTTTCTTTTTTTCTCTCCAGAAGTTTCATTTCTTTTCGATGGTTTCCGTCAACTTGATTCCTTTGTTTTTTTTGTTTTTTTGTGTTTTTTTTGTAATAATGTAATTGGGTTCACCCGTACATACAAATATAAATAAATAAATAAAAATAAAAAAAAGTCCAGTCATGCAGCATGACCCCATGAGCGAATTTTTGAAGAAATCTTCGACATTTCAGTCGCTATTGATCATGTAGAGAAATTTTAGTTTATGATTTTGATAGACAAATAAAACATTAAAGATTATTGCGACCGAGAGAATCGGAGGACGGAATATTTCACAGAGTAAACTCATCAGTTGTGATTAATTTTTTTTTTTTTTTTTTTTTTTTTTTAACAAGCACCTACTACCTACGTTTTAAACAGCATGGTTCTAGGATTCGTTATACAGGGATACTTCCATAAGAGTAGTTCAATCTGAATTTGGACAATGTTTCATGCAAATATTACCGATTTTTACAACTACCGAACGTCATTATTTCGATTTTTTTTCGGTTATTTTTTGTTATTATTATTATTATTTTTTTTTTTTTAACTTGATACATATTCTTATAGGAAATTGTACGCTGATTCCGAATAAACCACATGTTAGTATGCTCTAAAAATTATTTCGCACAACAAATCGTAAAAAACAGACTATTTAGAAATTTTTGACTACATTTTTGAAAATTTCAACCCGAAGATGTGATCCGATCATGCTGGCCAACGAACTTGAACTTTCGTTTTGTGTCCTTAACATTTTAAAATTTGTTTGAAGTTTCTAGCACAATTCTACGGACAGTTATATTCTGGAATGACACATACATACATACATACATACATACATACATAAAAAAGTCCAGTCATGCAGCATGACCCCATGAGCGAATTTTTGAAGAAATCTAAGAGAAATTTTAGTTTATGATTTTGATAGACAAACATGGAATCAAATTATTAAAAATAATTAGGAGGTACTCATACTTTATTATCTATTATTAAACTAATCTTGTAGATTTAAAGACAATCTGAATTTAGACAATGTTTCATGCAAATATTACCGATTTTTACAACTAACGAACGGCATTATTTCGATTTTTGACTGATTTTTCAACTTTGAAATTTTTTAAAAACTTAAGACATATTCTTATAGGAAATTTTACGCTGATTCCGAATATACCACATGTTAGTATGCTGAAAAAATTATTTCGCACAACAAATCGCAAAAAACAGGCTATTTTGACATTTTTGACTACATTTTTGAAAATTTCAACCCGAAGATGTAATCCGATCAAGCTGGCCAACGAACTTGAACTTTCGTTTTGTGCCCTTAACATTTTAAAATTTGTTTGAAGTTTCTAGCACAATTCTACGGACAGTTATCGTCTGGAATGACACATACATACATACATACATACATATATACATTTAAAAAATGCGTTAAACTTCAGAATATGATTCAGAATAGCCTGAAACGGATCTCTGCATACAATTTTTTCAAAAATTCACATTCTACAAATTTTGAGGCGAGAGCAATAGCTTAAGTTTCTTCAAAAATTCGCTAAAATAATAATAATAATAGAGATGCGGCTTAAATTCTAAAAAAAAAAAAAAATAATAATGATAATAATAATACCTTGTAAGGGGGGACCCTTCAGGTCCTACAGGGTTTGCGTCCCTGCGGCCCCGAACTAGCGTTGGTTGACCCTAGGTGATAGGCCTAGACGTTGATTCAACGTGCCATCTATGTTTGTTCGTCTGATCTTCTGGCATCAGGAAACATGCGTGTTGTTGGGTCAAGTACTCTTCCCTACCTCTCTTTTCCTTTTTCCTGATCTCCCTTCAGCAATCCCAACACGGTCCTCACACAAATAGATGTCACAGCACTAAACACTCACACAACACACAGGGGCCGAGGCTTGTGCTACAACCCATGGCGGTCCCCGTAATGTGGAGGAGGGAGCAGCAGGTTCGGTAATCATGCCGGCGGCGGTAGCTGTGGGATCCGTGAGCTGACCCAAGTAACGTCCGTAAAAATCCCCCATGTACCGGTTTGCGGCCGGGTCGGGATGTTGCAGGGCATGTGGGGGCTCCCCTCTTGACCCACAACGGACCAGCGAAGAGGCTATAATGAATAGGCCGGAGGAGGTAGCATTGGCCCCGATGTCGGAAGCGACACCACCGTACACAACATTCAACAAACTATACTCAGGCACACACCTACACACCTTTCTGCCAAAACACACCATGAAAATGTCCAATACAATATTATTGCGGGTAACAAAAGTGCCACCCACGACCCCCCCCCCCCCCCCCCCCCCCCCCAAATGCCTTCCCTTGTGGAAGCAACCAAGAATGGTGAGGTACCCCTCGCCATGAATACAGAGACTAAGGTTTCTGTTGCCAATACGGACAACCCAGTGTCTCCAGCAGTAGAGGCACTCATGAATGGCGAATGGTGAACGTCAGAAACAGACATGATGGTGAGACAAGGCGACGTACTAAGCCCACTATTATCCAACGTGCTCATGGACGACGTGAAGAAAGAATGGTCTGAAAATTGTCCATTTGGGGCACTGGAAAATCAATTCAGTTTTCCTAGCTCATCTGGCGTTTGCTGATAACATTGTCCTACTTGCCGAATCGGAGGAAAAGCGGCAGCACAATTTGGAGGTTAGGAGTGGGCATTTTGAGAAACGTGCTATGAAGATAAGTATTAAAAATACCAAAACCATGGTGATTTCCCGTAACCCTGAGGCTCATAAAATCTCTCTCAATGGTGGTGCAGTCCTTCTTATATTTGGGGGTCTGTATTAGCCAAAATAGGAAAATGGGTATGGTAATGAGAGCTGGGTCCTCTCAAAAAAGCACGAGTCCAAATTACAGGCAGCTTAAATGAGGTATTTCCGTAAAGTAGCCAAGAAGAGGCAGATTGAGAAATCAGACCAAACGAGCTGCAGTCTACCAGAAACCTCTCCTGTCCACAGTTAGAAGTGCCCACTCCGTTGGTATGGCCATATACAAAGGATGGATGACCATCGCAGACCTCGAAGAACGTAAGGTGCTAAAATGCGGGGCAGGAGGCCAAGAGGCAGACCTCGTACGACCTGGGACGAGAGCCTAAAGGTGGCTTTGCAAGAAAGAGGGGTCCTGGACTTGCGCCCCGGGCCTCGCTCAAGAAAGGAAAAGATAGAGAAATCTTTTGTGCCTAACACTCTATACCTAAAGGTAGAAGAGTACTGAATAATAATAAAAATAATAATAATAAGATTTATATATATATATAATATCCTTCCAGACGGTAAATCTCCTTAGAGTTGAGATAAAAATTCCGTTCTTGCGCCAAAAAGTCAAGCTTTCCAAACGAAAGAATGAGATCGTTGGCCAGCATTTTTTGAGCACGTCAAATTTGTCAAATTTCAAAAAATGTGTTCGGAAAATCATTAAAAATTAGTAATGAGTGCTAAAAATTGTTAAATTTATATTTTTAGCAGAATTTGAGTCAACAGAAGTATATCAACAATGAAATAGAACATTAAAAAATGTAAGTTCAAATTTGTGCTGAAATATTTACAGTTTCATTAATACTTTCCAAAAAATAGACAGAACTGCAAACAAAAACTCAAAATCCGAAATCTGTTTAGAACAAGTTTTTTTTTTTTTTCCATAAAATTGGTGGATCACGATTTCTTTTTAATCAAAGTGCTCAAATTTTCAAAACAATTTACCATAATACCTAGTACGATAATTTACTAAAATTCACTCATACGATCATGCTGCATGACTGGAACTTTTTTTAATAGGTATTATTTTCTTATTTTACTCACCCCCTCTCTTAAATTGAGACCAGCTTGTTCCAGCTTGAATTTCTCAACCACATCGAAAGTTAACCGTTTGAAAGATTACCTATTACTTACTTGAGTAAGTAAGTAAGTCTGTGGACTTTGACAATTTCAAGGATATTTTTTGTTAGAGGTACCTATCACATACTTTCAAATATTTAGATAAATTTTTATTTTTCTAGATCTGTTGTTTCAGTATATGCTATATATGATATATTTTGTATTGCTATATTTTGTTTGAATAGCTGAATACACCGTTTCGCACCAGAAGTTTTGAGGAAAAAAGAAGGAATTTGTTTGTTCAGCCTGACCAGTTCCGGACCACACTCAGTTGATGGAAAGTTACTAACGACAAGTCCAGGTAACCAGACAATTCATAAAGATTTATAACAAAAAGGAAGGTATTTGTGGTTGGTTGGATGCCTCCTGCAAAACAATAGGTGCCTAGGTATCTTTCTTGTTGGACTTGTCTCCAGTTTGGGAACAGCCGCACGGGGTAATCATGGGCTAAAAAAGGGTTTACAGACCATGCAAAAAAGAAGCATGACAAGAGTAAGTCATACGTGGGTAATTTCACGAAAAGTGGCAAATTTGGCCTGATAAAAAAACATGAAAATTACTTCAGCAAAAAAAAAAAATAATAATAATAATAATAAAATATATAAAAAATCTCACTGTACTGTCCTATACCCCACCAGAAGCTAAATGCTCAAAAATCTCTTCATAGAAACGTCTTGTTCTTATGATAACACCATTTTGGAGAATGAAGGTGGCACAGGTGTGATGTGGTAACAGGGAAGTGGTCAAAGGTCAGATTATTAATTAAATTAATTCATCAAAACAAGTGAAAACATGAAAGTAATCTCGAATCGAACATTTCATAGGGTACATACCCTATGCAAAGATAGATAAGTAGGATCTTTTAAAAGATTCTCATGAAAGGCTACAGCAGTATGATACTTCAAATAAATACTGCAATATTTTCGTTTTCAGTTACTCAACTCAACTAATACAAAGCTAGCAGGAATTCTTAAAATGTGTATAGCATGTATATAAACGAAAGTTAGAAGTAGCAAATGTAATAGGAATAAGCCCTATTAAACCCTTCAAAAATAAAATCGATATAATAGCTCTTCAATGTTTTCAAAGTCAAACAATATCAAATGAGTCGCAGGAAGTCATAACAATTTTGGTAGAACGCAATGACGAAGGGGATGTAAAAGGGGATTGGAAGGTTAGAACATGAAAAATTTGTTCCTCCATTTTCTACCTAGTGACACCTAATTCCAAGATTACTTAGTGCTGAACACGATGGTGTAGCCAGAATTGCAATATGGGACATTCCAGGTCAAATGAGAAGCTCCAAAAATAAATCCTCTCCAAAATTTTCTCACAACTTGTATCTATATGAAAGAAAATAATTCCCCCGAATTTCAGGTCTTTAAAATTATTTTTGGCCCTTCCACAGGCAGTCGAATCTTACATAAACTGATAGTAAGGGTCTTCTTCGTGAGATTTTATCGCCCTTACTCTGCAACCAAAAAAGTATTGTTGCTAGCGTTCTTGGCAGTAAAAATCCTGCTGTTCCCGGTGAAACTGAAAAAATTCAGTTTTTAGGCAAGAAAAACGAAAACAAAACACTACAAAAAACGCGTTTAAAAACTGTAAAGAGTAATTTTCAAATTTTGACATTAAAAAAAAATTATTTTGCCTCAAATTATATATAAATGATATAATCTTAGTATAAATTATATAATCTTAGTATAATCTTATATTAGTGTAGAACATGCAACCGACACGGACATTTGGGATAGCCGGTCGTAGGGCAGAGCAGTCAAAAGTATAAACCATTATACCACGGAAAACTCGTGTTTAGCCATTTTTATGAGAGGTTCCCTACACGATTTTCATTGACGAAATTAGTAGAATAATAATTTTAAATGAAATCGGGATTAATACTGACTCCCAGAATCTGCTCTCCATTTATTGCAAAGCCGACCGCCACTTTAAAATACGCAGTTTTTCAAGCAATACTTCTCCTTTTCTTAAATAATGATACATTTTATTTAGTGTTTTTACTCCTAGTAACGACGAAATAAATATATCGGTAGGTAGTTGTTCTGGGATGGAATCAAGTAAAAGTGATACGCTCCTGATACGAACCTTGTAATGCCAATTGACTATACAAATAAATATTTGAAGAAGTAGAAAGAACTCCTTCCACTCCATATGATACATCTATACTATTTATAAGAATGAAACTCCGTCTGTCTGTTTGTCTGTTTGTTTGTCGTGTCTATGCACGGCCAAACGGCTGAGTGGGCCGGATCTTCTTGGGATTTTCCGATAGGGTGTATAAGCGAATTTAAAATTTTCTAATCCCACCCGAACCATGGGCCGTAGGGCGGGAGGGGGTCGAAGTAATAATTAATGTGCGCTTTTTGGACTTCCCCGCTTCCCCAACCCCTCTAAACGGCCGTCGAAAATTCCGGAAAAATACCGGTTTCGTAGGTTTTGAAACGAGAAAGACGACGGCGCGATCGGATCGCGAAAAAAGTATTGGGAAATGCGTCAAAAAAATGCGAAAGTACGGACCGTGTTTTCTCGAAAAGTCCGACAAAAACTACGTTTTTTCCGATTAAAATATACCCCATAAAGGTACGTTTTTCGGAACGGTTTTCGCGGGCGAAATACAGCTTTGGGTCCGCCGAATCTGAATCCGAAATCGGATATCGAAAAAAGTGACGAGAACTCGGTCGAATTGCCAGCGGAAGCGAGGGGAACCGTTTAATATGACATTTTTAATCGACCCGGGCCGCCCGTTTCACAACGTTGCTTACCAGAAAGGACCCTCACAGGGGGGTTCCCATTTGCACTTCTACGCAATACCTTGCGAGGCGAGCAGGTATACATAGGTACCTACCTTGCGAGCGAAGCGAGAGCCATTTCAACAGAATAAATACGGACTTTGTCCTACACATATACAGGTATACCTTGCGAGCGAAGCGAGCAACATCCCCTAATAAACTTTTCGTGGTTCCACATAGTTTTATAAGATTTAATTTGTTTGTAAGAATTTCCAACAGAAAAAAAACGTCTGCCAAGTTGGGTGGGCAGTATAACTTCCTCAAGGATATACAGGTATACCTTGCGAGCGAAGCGAGCAACATCCCCTAATAAACTTTTCGTGGTTCCACGTAGTTTTATAAGATTTAATTTGTTTGTAAGAATTTCCTACAGAAAAAAACGTCTGCCAAGTTGGGTGGGCAGTATAACTTCCTCAAGCGAGCGGAGCGAGCAACATCCCCTACAGAAGTTAAAACTACCCTTAGAGATCTACCGTTTGCGAGCGAAGCGAGCAACATCCCCTACACGTTGCAATTGTAATACATCGCATGTATACAGCCACACTTTGCGAGCGAAGCGAGCAACATTCCCTACATGCCACACTTTGCGAGCGAAGCGAGCAACATTCCCTACATGCCACACTTTGCGAGCGAAGCGAGCAACATTCCCTACACGCCACACTTTGCGAGCGAAGCGAGCAATATTCCCTACATGCCACACTTTGCGAGCGAAGCGAGCAATTTAATGGGGGGTCCGGGGGGCTTGCCCCCCGGCTGGACGTGGAGGCGAGCGTAGCGAGCCGGAGCGGCTAGTTGTATATAACAACTTTCGACCCGTTGGTCTTTTTCCATTCATTTGATCGTTTATTTCACTACCTATCTTGAGCAACAACACTCATGTTTTACATTCCCATTCCTGTAAACGTTTTTAACTCCACGTTTCATTGCCCTATTCTTTAGCACTCAGAATTCAGTACAAGTGTTACATTTCGTCCCATTAGTACAAAAGAATCAGTTACGCCTTGTTTCCCGATACGTTCGTTGCTCAATAATTGTACCTATATATAAACATAAGCCGTTTCACTCGAAGAACGTATTCTTATATTTTCTTATTCCCGTATAAATGCACTGATTGCATGCTCATGTTTCATTTCTTAAGCTAAGCACACTTCGTATGTTCTCTTATTAGAAGTATACCTTCTTTTCTATGATACTTCTTGAGTTCTTTTATAATTATTCACCTGAAGTTCAATCGCGCCTTGAGTTCCTTGCACTTGTAATCCAATCACATTCAGAGTACCTCGACCTTCTTGTTGCACTACGGTCGCTTATAGTGAACACTAGGCTCTTCTATTTTACTACCCAGAGGGACACTGAAATCTTATTATAGTGCTCCAAATTATTAGATTCGATGGAAAGACGGCTAGTACTTTGAGACACGGTTAAGGCCAATTTCACCGTTTGAGTTAATCAAGAATTAGCGTTAACGCGGCATTATGTTTGAGCTTAATCAGACATTAGAGCGACTTTTCTTTCACCAACACCCGTCGTTGGTTAACTCTTCCGTCAGAACTTGACGATGTGATTACCAAAGCTGATTAACTAATTACCCGACAATCAAGGTATTAAGAGGTTAACGGATGATCATCATTAAGTTGTCAGTGTACAGAACTTTCAATTTCCACAATTTATAAATTACTACAAATATAATATTATTTAATGATTTTAAACATTCAACTTCAACAATATTTCAAGGACTGCCACAAGTCACTAGAAAAATTGCCGAGCTTGTAAACGACATTGTTTTCAATTAGACGCAACTTCTCAGATTTCCCGTACACAAGATCGTTTCGCATTCATATCAAAGAACTGTGAAACGTCAGCAGTACGTTAGTAGAAAAAGTAGACGAAAAATCAGATATCACTAAGCTCTTATAGGCGGCTCTACAGCTTGTTTGGTCGCTCATTTTGAATGTTATTCTAGTGACAACGATCTCGAGCCATAAGGAAAAGAATTATTCTCTCGAGCTAGATGTAAACCGATGTTACCAAAGTGCTTTTTCTCATCCAGCACCAATTAGTAACTTACTACCTTGATAGGTACTTAAGTTTGATAACTCGATTTGTAGGTTTCCTACTGAGACCTAGAGATTTATATGTAGTATGTACCTATTTACTTCTTATCTGATAAGATTTTCATGGTTTTCTGTCGCAACCCTTCCATCAACTAGTTGCCTCTTGGAAATGAATGTCTTGGAATGTAGGTATGATACCCTCCAGTACCGGAAGATCTAATGTTTAGGCGAACAAAAGAGTAGAGATTTTCCTATTGCATTTCACTTCACTTCACAGGTTTCTCATTGAAAAAGATTTTCTATTGTAGGACCCTAGTGGTTTTACTCACTCTCTCTCTCTCTCTCTCTCTCTCTCTGATTTAAAGGTGTATTCAAAATTAGTGTAGGTAATTCTTTTAAATATCAGTGTTAATCAGTGTTAACATAGAAAACTCTGCAAATTATTACACAATGGTTTATTATTTCTGTGTTGGATTCTGGACGCAGATCATTGGTCTATAATTATTAAACCCCGTATGAAATATATATATAAAGAACATGGTGCAACGTGCTTCCGAGAAGGGTTCCCACTTTTACAGTTCCATGACACCGCAATTTTACGCTTCATGATAAAAATGTTTAAAAAGTTCCAATCTTGCAGTATGATCGTATGAGCGAATTTTCGTAAACTATCGTACCTACTATGTAATGTTAAATTGTTTTGAAAATGAAGGACTTTGAGAGGAAAGAAACTGTTAGCTACGATGTTTATGGCAAAAAACTCGTTCTAAATAATATTCTGCGATTCAAAAAGTGATTTTCGATTTTTAACATTATTGCAGTTTTTTCGATTTTTTAGCCCATTTTAGTGGAATTTAAGTACATTTTTCACCCTAATTCACCCTAACTGCACATAAATTTTTAATGTTCTATTTTGAGCAAATTTTCGTAGAATATGAAGCTATCGCAATGGCTCCAAAAATTTTAAAATCAAAATTGTCGAGCATTTTTGTCATGTGTGTGTTTATTTGAAGACTGAAGTGTCGAGGCTCGGGGAGCAGGTAGGCGGTATTGAAGGCTATGAGTGTCCCTACCTGCAGGAACTGGCGAGTAGGGCTGTTGAGAGACCAGTTGGCTTGGAAGACGAGGTCGCGGCTTATGTACAGAGGATCTTCCCACGTGGCGGGGCATCAGGGAGGACATCCTCCTGTGTTGGTGCCCCGTGGAGGTCGCAAAGCAGCTAAGCAAGCAAGGTGGCGGGAATACCAGCGGGTGCAGAAGTTGTGGAGGAAGTATCCTGCTCGTGTAGCTGCGGAGGTACTGGAGGGAGCTGGGGATGAACAGATTTTGCCCCCACTCCAGGATTTTGTAGAATTTTGGGAGCCACTCTTGAGTGCTCCCAGCCACAACCCTGGTGTGCCGGTGGTACCCCCAGCTTCCTCCAGGGATTACTTACGTGGCATTTTGTGCACGCCAGTGCTTCATGACGAGGCACATAAGTGCCGTGTCAAAAACTCCACGTCTGCTGGACCTGATGGTATTTCTGCCCAACGCTGGAATAAAACCCCAAAAAGTGTCAAGCTGCTCATCCTCAACCTTCTATGGGGAAGGCCCCCGAAAGCGTCGACTTGTGCCCAGACCATCTTCATCCCAAAGAAAGGAGGAAAGGGGCCTGGAGGCTACCGTCCGATTTCAATATCATCGATAGTTTTCCGCCACTTTCAAAAGATTCTGGCATCTCGCTTCCAAGTGGCTGGTGTTATAGGTGACGTCCAGAGAGCATTTCGGCCAGGAACCTCCTTCGCACTTACTTACTTCCAAAGCTAACCTATGGGTAAGACTTTGGCAGGCTTACTGCGGGGAGGCTGCTTGAGTTAGATTGTGAAGTTCGCTCTACTGTATGCTCTTGGCTAGGCTTTCCACCCGGTGTCCCAAGTTCTTACATCCACTCACCTTTACAAGGCCGGTGGGCTTGGTATTGTCTCTCTTTCTGCCAGCATCCCATATTTATGCTGCCAGCACCTGCTTGCCCTTAGAGGCTCGAGCTGGGAGATCGCCCGCACTGCTGCTGACCTTAACTTCGTCAGGCAGCAGTTGTTATGGTACGACCGAGCAACACGAACTGCTCCCAAACCCAGCTCATCGGCTGAATTTGCTGCTGCTCTGCATGAGACAGTTGATGGTAAGGAACTCCGACAGAGCTCTGAATCCCCCATTTCTTCCCAGTGCGTGAAATGGGCTTCAGAGAGCATTGGGGCCCGCGACTACCACCATTTTCATGCCGTACGGGTGGCCACTTTATCCACTTCAGTAAGGTGTTCGAGGAGAAGTCGTGGGACAGTCGACACCGTTTGCCGTCGGAGTGAAAATGAGAATTTCTATCATGTGGTGCAGCAGGTCTTCGTACTCACGGTGACCACATTCTAAATCACGATGCAGTTACCAAGCAGATAGCTGACAGGATGTCGAAAGGGAAAGGCTATATCACATGCAGTGTGACCGAGGCAAGAAGCCAGATATCGTTGCTATTAAGCCCAATGGGTCTGCCATAATCCTGGATGTCCAGGTTGTCAGTGGCAGCGTGGACATAGAGCAGACCTAGCAGGCTAAGAAAAGTAAATATGATAGAAATGATCTGCGACAGGCGATATCTGAGCTAAAATGAGTGGCAACCATTAACATCAAGGTCAAGGCCGTGAACGTGTTGGGGCGCGGGGTGTGGTGCGGGAAATGGCCACGGGAGTTACTCGAGTTGGGCATCTCAGCAGAAGTGCTCCGTGGTATCACCGGAATGTATATATATATACAGGGTGTCCCATCTAAACGGGCCCATCGGGAAATTACAGCCTTACGGTGCGAGCTATCGAAAAACTGAACTGGACCTTTTTTATAGTATTTCAACTCAGCTTCACGATGCGGAAGTCCGATTTTTATTTTACCATGTTTTAGGGTCTCAAATCATTGATTGAAACTTACGAATTTCCTCTTGACCCCCCCTCTTTTATTGTTTTTTTCGATTCTAGGTTGAATTTGGAACAGAAAATGCCTCAAAAAGGGGGTCAAGAGGAAACCGTAAGTTTCAATCAATGATTTGAGACCCTAAAACGTGGAAAAATAAAAATCGGACTTCCGCAAAAAGTGGAATAACTCAGAAACGAAGCCCCAAAAAGAAAATTTCAGCGAGGCATTTTCTGTTCCAAATTCAACCTAGAATCGAAAAAAGCAATAAAAAAGGGGGGTCAAGAGGAAACCGTAAGTTTCAATCAATGATTTGAGACCCTAAAACATGGTAAAATAAAAATCGGACTTCCGCAAAAAGTGGAATAACTCAGAAACGAAGCCCCAAAAAGAAAATTTCATCGAGGCATTTTCTGTTCCAAATTCAACCTAGAATCGAAAAAAGCAATAAAAAAGGGGGGTCAAGAGGAAATCGTAAGTTTCAATCAATGATTTGAGACCCTA
Source organism: Adelphocoris suturalis (assembly GCA_030762985.1). Lineage (NCBI taxonomy): Eukaryota > Metazoa > Arthropoda > Insecta > Hemiptera > Miridae > Adelphocoris > Adelphocoris suturalis. The sequence continues at coordinate 181,428,647 of CM061040.1, forward strand.
AAACATGGTAAAATAAAAATCGGACTTCCGCATCGTGAAGCTGAGTTGAAATACTATAAAAAAAGGTCCAGTTCAGTTTTTCGATAGCTCGCACCGTAAGGCTGTAATTTCCCGATGGGCTCGTTTAGATGGGACACCCTGTATATATGTATATGCATATGAAAAAATGTTAAACTTTAGGATTCGTTTCAGAATGTCTCAAAACGGATTTCAATGAAAAAATTTTTCAAAAATTTTGATTTTGAAATTTTTGGAGCCATTGCAATAGTTTCATTTTCTGCGATAGGTAAGGAAAGAATAGAGGTTCAAAGGCCCTTCTGCTGATCATGAGGTAGATGTTCTAGGACAGGGGTGCTCAAACGGTCGATCGCGATCGACCAGTCGATCGCGAGTGCTTTTCGAGTAGATCTCGAGAAGAAAAAAATTTTTAATAAGTAGGTAACTAAACTACAAAAATTTATTACGTAATAACACTGCTTGCGGCAAAAGGCGGCTTTATCTTCACACGGACGTCAGGTGGTTGAGTCGCGGAAAATTCCTAGAAAGGTTTCAAGAATTATTGCCCGAAATAACAGCTTTTCTAGACGAAAGAGGTGATGACACTGAGATGTTGAAAAACGAAAAATGGCTGACTGATTTGGCATTTTTGACTGACATCACAATGCACTTAAACACCATTAACTTGGAGCTTCAAGGTAAAGGAAAAACTATTATTGAGATGATTAGCGCAGTAAACGCATTCAAAAGTAAATTGCAACTTATGATAGATCAACTGAAAAGAAAGGATCTGAAACATTTTCCGTCTTTGAAAGCAAGGGTTCCTCAGTTGAATTATGATACGTATGAGGCTGAATTATCAAATATTTTGGGACAATTCGAAATGCGTTTTTATGATCGCAGTAAATTGGCAAATTTAGCATCATTTATGAGTTATCCTTTTTCATGTAAAAACATTGAGGAATTAGCTACTGAAGTAGCAAGTCAGTTTAATATGAACTCATGTTCTGTTGAAAATGAGTTGGTGCAGATTATATCAGATATACATCTCAAAGCTACAGCATCTGATACAAATTTCTGGTGTTTTATATCTGAAGATAAATATCCGAATCTAAGGCAAATCGCCCTTCAACTGACGGCAATGTTTGGGTCAACTTACTTGTGCGAGTCTGCATTTTCTGAAATGAAGATAATTAAGTCAAAATATCGCAATCGACTAACTGACGATCATATGTCATCATGCTTGCGATTGGCACTCAGTGGATTGGCACCATCTTATGAAAAGTATGCTGAGGACATGCAGTGCCACGCTTCAACATCCAAAGTCACTCCTTAGTTGAGTTTAACACCATATGTAACTCTTTTGTTTTGTAACAACGAATAAACTCGCAATTTTGAATAACTAGGAGTTTTTTCATTGATATTGTAGAGAAGAACTTAAGTAAACCTAACCCAAACCTTGACTAAAATAATGTAAATTGTGCGGAAAGCTAATATCTATATATGCTACGGTACACCCTACTTAGGTAGGTAGGGTGTATCGTGTATGTACGACAACCCTGCATCACACATACTTGCAGCCTCTCAGAGTCGATCGTAAGTAGTCTAAAAATATTGAGGTAGATCGCCAGCAGTTCAAGTTTGAGCACCCCTGGTCTAGGAAGTGGCGCCTAGGGCCCTCATCTGGTGGAGTCTCCATCCTCTTGCTATTCGGTTTCCAGTCGCAAAACTGTATTTTGTACGAATAATTTTCGACATTTTAATTACTGTACCTGACCAAATTCACGGCCATATAGCAGGAGTTTAAAGGTGGTCAGACGATTACTTTTATATTTTACTGCTTCAGATCAGTGCATTAAAATATATTTCAGGTACATATGCGTATTCTTTCCTCCGATGGGCTCCCACCCAACCTATTACTTCATTCCTCTTCCTAAAGATAAGATCTGTGCATAATATAAGATTTGTGCTTCCTTACGTACCATGCCTAGAGCCAAGTACATTAGAATGCTCCTTCTGTCCTCCGATCCTGAAACAACACAAGATATTATTACGCATTCATGGATTTTTTGCCTACACAAGTGGTTGATTATCAATATGATACAAATTATTAATGCGATTCAGCGTGGAATTCGGTTATATAATCAAATACACAATAACATTTTCAACAATAAAACTTTGTTGAAAAAAAAAACATAAATAAATAAAAATCGCTCCCTCCCTTGTTTTTTTACTTTTTAAGATACGTAGATCAGAAAGAATTGTTTTTAAATCCGTCCATCATCGAAAACTTCTCTCGGGATCTAATGGACAAAAGTTTATGAAAATTGGGTCAAAAATCAAACCTCAGCAGGATGTACCCACCTGTTTTCTCAGCACTTCTTTTGATCAACAAGGGGTGAAATTCAAGGGTTGAAATATTTTAGAATCGAGACCTCAAAAACTTTTGAAATAAAAAGGTAGATATGTATCTAGTTTCTTGAGTCAGAGAAGTAAATCGCAGGGGTGGGAGGAGTTGTGGGGCTACGCATATTATTTTTATTGTTCAACTTCATTTTATTCCTTAACATATTTTTTAATCGAAATCGATCATACGATTTGTTGTTACTGAAAACGTAAAACGACAAACAGTTTAGCTCACTTGAAACACGGAATTATCAATAGTGGTATAATTTACCAAAGATATCATTTATATTTTTGCCATGCATCAAAGTAAATTCATCGGAAATGGGTGTAGGCACTCGACACCATAAAGGATTAAAGATAACCTTCACCTTAACGACAGCAGAATAAACCCGGTTTGAGTAAAGGAAAAGACGAATAAAAAGAAAAACTAGAGTCGAGGCCTCATGAATGATTCGCGTTTATATACAGTCATCTAATTTCCCTAAGCCACACGTCTTCTATAGCTCTGTTCCAGAATGTGAGAGGAATACAGTGAGAGGCAGAAAAATGCATTACTTACTCGGCACAATCCGTGGGAAAATAGAACGGGCTATTGTGGGGAATGAGTTGACTTTGGATCGGCCCACATTTTTCACAGTACCTCCTATACAACGCATGGGAGGAAAATGCATAATTTCTTTGACATAGGAACCCTGTGGATGGAAAACCAAATTAAAAAGTCCCACTGAACCTAGTATAATGACATTTTAGTTGTAAATTACCTACTTACTAAATGAAAAACGTTGCAAATAATTACACAAAGTTTTATTATTTCTGAGTTAGACAGCCCTTCTACGCAAAACACTGGTTGAAAAAATAATTACCCATCAAGCTAAGTCTATGATGCATTATCGAAATATAACTGGACGATGTCACCTACCAATAGAAAATAAATAACCAAAAAAGTCCAGTCATGCAGCATGACCCCATGAGCGAATTTTTGAAGAAATCTCCGACATTTCAGTCGCTATTGATCGTGTTAAGAAATTTTATTTTATGATTTTGATAGACAAACATGGAATCAAATTATTAACACATGCACAGAGTAAACTCATCAGTTGAGATTACTTTTTTTTTTTTTTTCTAAAGCACCTACTACCTACGTTTTAAACAGCATGGTTCTAGGATTAGTTATACAGGGATACTTCCATAAGAGTAGTTCAATCTGAATTTGGACAATTTTTCATGCAAATATTACCGATTTTTACAACTAGCGAACGGCATTATTTCGATTTTTGACTGATTTTTCAACTTTGAAATTTTTGAAAACTTGATACATATTCTTATAGGAAATTTTACGCTGATTCCGAATATACCACATGTTAGTATGCTGAAAAAATTATTTCGCACAACAAATCGCAAAAAACAGGCTATTTTGAAATTTTTGACTACATTTTTGAAAATTTCAACCCGAAGATGTAATCCGATCATGCTGGCCAACGAACTTGAACTTTCGTTTTGTGTCCTTAACATTTTAAAATTTGTTTGAAGTTTCTAGCACAATTCTACGGACAGTTATCGTCTGGAATGACACATACATACATACATACATACATATATACATACATACATACATACATACATACATACATAAAAAAAATGCGTTAAACTTCAGAATATGATTCAGAATAGCCTGAAACGGATTTCTGCATAAATTGTTTTCAAAAATTCACATTCTACAAATTTTGAGGCGAGAGCAATAGCTTAATTTTCTTCAAAAATTCGCTAAAAGAATGAATAAATGGAAGGAAAAAAAAACCTCTAAAGTGACTAGAAAGAAACAATTAAAAATTTGTTTGCCTCCACTGGGATACGATCCCCGGCTGGTTGGCAATAAACGCACAGACACAATAGAGAGTTTTTGGCGACTTCTACTTAACATCATCCGTTAACATAGTCTTGAGGGAGCAAATGAAGATGCTAACCCAAGTGGAACCGGGAGAACAGTTGCCTTAATTTTGATGTCACGTTAACGGTGGTTGGGCAACGCGATATTTTCCCCATTTCTACAGGTTGACTATCAACTTCTTCATTTCGATATGAAACGCCGATTTTCAATCCTGAATTCGAATTTTATGTCAATTTCAGTACAAATACGGGTTAATTTCTCATTTTTAGTTTTCAATTCGTAAACAGGGCATGGATTTAACACAAACATAATAAGCCTCAAGTGTGGAACACCGTGATTTAGTTGCACTTATAGGTCATTAGTCGTTACGAACTTCATGTTTTTGGGTTTTCCGTTGGGTAAATTATCAACAAGTATGAACAAGTGTTTATCTCTGTGACAATGAACCAGGATTTTACCTGATTATCATACGTGGAGGCAGCACTTCACGCAATGTTCACGAGAAAACAGCTGATGGATCAGGCAAACTAAGAACAATACGAAGAACCTTTGAAAGAACCTCTTGAAACTCAGCTTCCTCATTTAAAATATGTGAAATAATAATAGAAACAAGAAAACTAATCGACCAAACAGAGCCTGTGCGCAAAAGAACGGATTTTTTTCGATCGAGTTGAAGGTTAGTAAAGCGAGACGACGGATGCGGACTTCATATGGCACATTCGTTTTCTACGCGACTTGAAACGAAAAATAACCAAGTTTGAGGGTTATTAAAAAACCTACATCAACATAATTAGTAGGTACTGATGGGTAATTTATAGAAAAACTATTATTATTTACTTCACCACTATTCGAGTAATTTTGAGTTGACCAGTAGTGTTACATTTACTGGAAGGTTAGGCTGGTGTCGTGTGCCTTTAGGTCCCCAAACGGGTGACGTTAGGGCCATGTCATACGAGCGCTATTGCCGTCGCGCTGATGCCGTCGCGTTAAAAACGCTCCACCCGGCAATGGGGTTCTTATGGAGCATGTCATACGGACGCTAATGCCGTCGGCGAGTCCGCGTTAGCTGGACGCTGAGCGCAGCCAACGCGGACGGTCGCGTTAGCGACGCGGCGCACGTGACGCCGGGACCCTGTCATACGGAGCGCTAGCGCCAGCGGGACGCATTTGCCGCATGAGCACTTCATATATATCTAAAATGTGCAAAAAGCTGATACAACCTATATCCAGAATATTCAGAATTTAATGCACATAGGTAATGTAAAGACCATTTTTCTAATAGAGTCTTGTACTCTTGTTTTTAAAACGGGTATTAGGCTCGAGCACCTATGTAATGTTTCCTTCAGTAGAACTGCCTCGACATCTAACATTTCCCTACCCCGCTGTCGTACAGAATTGTATCGTAGAAATGCTTACGATGCTGCTCTGAACTTCTTATATAGCCACAAAATTAATTTGTCCATTTTCCCCAACGTAAATGGTTTTAAAAGATGTATATCGGGGATTCTTTCTGACTTTCAGTAATTGTTGGGAACCATAGGGAATTGATGTTCTGTATTCATGTGAATTCATAATTAATTTTAAATATTATTGTCAAATCGGTTATGGGTATTTTATTTTGATAAAGTAGTTATTTCTGTTTCCGCCAGTTTTATCTTTATATGTAGTCATATTTATTTATGTTTTTATATATGTATAGTCTAGTATTGTACAGCTGGGCGCCTCTTATTAAAAGTAAGACTCCACCAGGGGACACAAGTTCTTTTAAGCTTAAGCCTTGGTGGGCAAATTATTCGATTTTTTTGAAGTCATTGATTAAATTAGTTCCAATTTAAATTCTTTGCAAAATGTTCACTTAAAAAAAAAGAAGTATCTTGTTTTAATTTGTTTATTACTAGTATTGTCAAGTACTACTATTATTTAATTTTCTTATTAATATGTTTTTGCCAAATAAATAAATAAATAAACCTAACTGGAACCATCCAGTCCATCTTGGTAATAACATAATTGCCGCGACGGCAAATGCGCCCGGAAGACGCTACGTATGACAGGCACCTGGCGTTGGCGGGACGGCATCAACGTGACGCATTTGCCGTCACGTATGACATGTACTTTTTCCGGCGCTATCTCGACGGCATCTGCGCGACGGCAATAGCGCTCGTATGACATGGCCCTTAAATGAGCCATTCTAACGTACGACGTTGCTAACGTCCCCTCAAGGTCACGTACTCTTGGGTACGTTAGGGTGAAGTTAAGGGCACGTTAGTGGTCACCAAAAACTCTCTAATAGTTTTTTTTCACAAATTTGGATTTTGGCGAGGTGCCATCCCTGCAGTGGAAATGGGAACTGCTCTCAGATCCAACTGGTGGGCACCCTCACAACCTTACCCTCCATCAACCTCGATCTCTTTGGCCTGAACAGCTGGAGATGGAATCCTAAGGAGAAGCTCCGATCCTCCTTATCCCCACACTTCTCCTTGTTAGTTCAAAGATCCTTCTGATCGGGGGCCACCAAGAGGGCCCACAGGGGTCTCACTGGCGGTACCAAGAATAGTTGAGGATAGAAGTTGAATATAAGATGCTATTTCTATCCTTTTCTTCCCTCCTATTCTGTTTAAGGTGCTGAACTTTTTAATGGGGCCTCAATGGGTGTGGTGGAGTATAAATACGACTTGAGAAATCACTCAAACCCCCTGAGTGGTCTCTTGCTTGTTTTGTTCCCATCAGCAATAAGCTTAAGGCCCTGAACTTTTGAACAGCATCTCTCTGGGTGTGGTAGAGAATAATCACGACTTGAGGAACCATTCATTCTAACCTCCAAAGTGGGCTGTGTACCTTACATTGTCATTATCCACCTTGAGACGCTTAAAATTGGTACGGAGCTTTTCTGGGTGTGGTAGAGTATATATATAACTTTAGCAGTCACTCTAATCAGTAGTATGAGCTGTGTATTTTTGTTCCTGTCTAACTTGAAATGCTGAAATTTTGAACGGGGCTTCAGTAGGTGGGACAGCGTATAATTGGAGCCCTCTAATTAGCTGAGTGAGCTCTTAAGCTAACTTTGTTTCTTTTATAGGAAGCAATAATTTGGAACGGAGTCCCTCTGTGTGTGGTAGATGTAACTGTAGATATTATATCCCAGGCTATACTGATACAATACCTAATAGAAAAACATTTAAGTGATGGTGCACTGTGATGTTCATTTATGTCTTGGACGAGCGAGCGAGCACAAAAGGAAGGACTTATATAATGAAGTTATAAGTGATTAATACAACTTCTACAGAGTCGTAATTAGTAGGAATGCCTTTAGTAATATTAAGGAATTCATGACTTGACAAACTTGACATGTACCTACTTGTATTGTTGCTCCTTTGGAGGAGCATAGAGCCGGACAAGGTCCGCCATTCCTCTCTGAAAGGGCTTTATGAATGTAGTTGATGGCGTACATTGTTCAGAGCTGAAACTGCAAATTCCGAAAAAAAAAACAGGGTATTATGAGCATTTATTTGGGTTTTGATCATCCTCCCAGTACCGTTCTATCGTTTATTGCAATGGGTTGGTGGGTAAGTATATATTTCTATACTAATTCTTCTTATTAGTGAATCATAACTATCATTCATTTTCTTCGAGCTCACTATATAACATCACAGTAGGAACTTATGTCATTTTGGTTTATTATTTCCTATTTTTATAACCCCCCCTCAAACTTTGTCACTTTACGTTTCAAGGTGCGTAGAATCCAAATTTGAAATGTCCGTCCGCCGTCCGCCGTTCGCCGTTCGCCGTCCGTCCGCCGTCCGCCGTCCGGGCCATAAAAGGCCTAAGAATTGACTTAAAAAACTTGTTCTTTCGCACATAGACTCCATTTGGGGTCTAGTTGGTCCTAACGTTTAACCATCCCGATCGCTTTACTCGCATAGATGCTATGGGCCAAAAACGGGCAAAAAAGTGTGTTTTTCGACGCGCGCACGCCTGGCACGCTTGGCAAGGGGTCACGGTGGGTGGAGGGGGGGGGGGGGGCGAGCGGGGGTGGAGTGAGAGGAGGCGCCGGCGCCGCGGCACCTTGTGGTGGGTACGGCGCCGGCGTTCCTTCGAGGCATGAATATGTTTTTTTCAAGGTCATATGTGTGTGTTAATACCAAAGCTCTTCCTACGCATATTTAATAACATATCCTCTCGACTTTTCGTACGTACTTAGATAATGATATTATTAAGGCAATAACTATTTGAATAGATAGGAGCTCAAATCGAGAAATGCAAACATGCGTATATAATTATAGAACTATAGGTTGTGGCAATTCGAAGTAGGACACGCCGAGAAGTCTGGACGGGCCTTATGACGTACGCTAGCCAACTAAAACTACGATCATACTCAATTGAAAAAATAATAAACCTTTGTGAAATAATTTGCAGCGTTTTTGGAACTGAAAAGAGATAAACTAAAAATAGGTGGTATCCTGTAACACTTCAAATAGACTTCTGTAAACCAATTTCACTGTGCAAGTATAAATCTTCTGACAGAGATGTACATACCTTGGGCGAAAACGGTATGGTTTAGGTGTTACAAAGATCAAATACCACGTTTTCTGTGTATCGAATTTCCTTCTGCACCCTACGGCCACCAGATGCCCTTGGGGCCTACCCTCATCACTCGCTGTTCAAAGCCCCCAGTTTCTGCCATATCCTTTGATCCTCTTGCGTAACCGTATACTCTTCCCCTTGACCAATGAATATAAACATATATGTCTACGATTTCTAAAAAAAAGGATATAACACTGATCGTGTTGATTACTATTTTTTTAAACGTTCCTAAGTATTCATTTACATATTTTCCCGAACTCCTCTACGCGATATTGCATGCGGTTATGCCGGATAAAACCCCAATTTCGAAGGCCTACTTGTGAAATACTATATACTGTCCTCAAATTCCGAACTTTTTCCAATTTTGAGTCAAACAAAGTACATTTTTTGGTTTATTATTTTCAATAGACAACAGTGCTTTATGCGGGAATGTTATAATGTTAGAAATAAAGATGAGAAGAAACATTTTTCTTGCGCTCCCCGTTATCCTCAGAGAAGAAAACTTTGGTTTGACGCTACTGAGGTATCATTCACTATGGCTGATAGAAGTTGTTGATAGAGTAGAAGTTGAGTTGTACTCGTGCACTGAAAGAAACTGCTTTCAACTTGACTAATTTTAGTACGGAAAATACGGATTGAATAGAAAATATAATAGAACTCGATTGCTTGCAGTTGTAATGTAAACAGAATGGTCGCTTATAGAGCAGAAATGTTTCTTTGTACAGTCAACTCTACTGCGACAACGGTGGCGCACCTTGCGGCAGAGCTTTTCTCTCCATGGTCATCAAGGTCACTTGTTAGGTTGTCTCAACGGACTCATGGACCTTACACTTCGTGTATCCAGGTGCACTGGTGACGTCATCGAAACTTCGGAATTTAGTTAGAAATCAACGACAAGTGTCTCACCAAAAAAAAAAAAAACTAAGTAGGTATCATCTCAACTCAATCTCACCTTTCAAATAAATTTTTTTTTAAATACCTACGTGGGTAGCGCTCATTCCAAGCCTTACAGAAATGTACCAATCAATTGTGAAATATACTGAGGGATATCCTTATTTAATTCATTTACCAGACCTGTCACCTGCCAAATCAAATCAATCTCATGAACAGCAAAATTAAACACTGAACAGCCAAAAATAGAAAACGAAAAAATGGAAGTCTCAACAATAAATGTGAGATTAAAAAGCAGTTCCACTAACATTGCAGCTATATACTGCCCACCAAGATATCTATACTATTTATAAGAATGAAACTCCGTTTGTCTGTCTGTTTGTCGTGTCTATGCACGTGTACGATTGGGGGGGTCTTCTTGAGATTTTTTGAAAGGGGGAGCGAGCGAATTTAAAATTGTCTAATCCCATCCGAACCATGGGCCGTAGGGCGGGAGGGGGGTCGAAGTAAGGATTAATGTGCGCTTTTTGGTTTTCCCCGCTTCCCCTACCCCTCTAAACGGCCGTCGAAAATTCCGGAAAAATACCGGTTTCGTAGGTTTTTGAACGAGGAAGACGACGGCGCGATCGGATCGCGAAAAAAGTATCGGGAAATGCGTCAAAAAAATGCGAGAGTACGGACCGTGTTTTCTCAAAAAGTCCGACGAAAAACTACGTTTTTTCCGATTAAAATATACCCCATAAAGGTACGTTTTTCGGAACGGTTTTCGCGAGCGAAATACAGCTTTGATCCCGCCGAATCTGAATCCGAAATCGGATATCGAAAAAAGTGACGGGAAGTAGGTCAAATTGCGAGCGGAAGCGAGGGAAGCGTTTAATATGAGAAATTAATATGTGCCGTGAACGCGAGAAGGCTCTACGAAGACGTCAGGGGTTCGATGTCACAATGTTGCGAGGCGAGCAGGTATACATAGGTACCTACCTTGCGAGCGAAGCGAGAGCCATTTCAAATAATAAATACGGACTTTGTCCTACACATATACAGGTATACCTTGCGAGCGAAGCGAGCAACATCCCCGAATAAACTTTTCGTGGTTCCACGTAGTTTTATAAGATTTAATTTGTTTGTAAGAATTTCCAACAGAAAAAAACGTCTGCCAAGTTGGGTGGGCAGTATAACTTCCTCAAGGATATACAGGTATACCTTGCGAGCGAAGCGAGCAACATTCCCTAATAAACTTTTTGTGGTTCCACGTAGTTTTATAAGATTTAATTTGTTTGTAAGAATTTTCAACAGAAAAAAACGTCTGCCAAGTTGGGTGGGCAGTATAACTTCCTCAAGCGAGCGGAGCGAGCAACATCCCCCACAGAAGTTAAAACTACCCTTAGAGATCTACCGTTTGCGAGCGAAGCGAGCAACATCCCCTACACGTTTCAATGCCACACATGCCACACTTTGCGAGCGAAGCGAGCAACATTTCCTACATGCCACACTTTGCGAGCGAAGCGAGCAATATTCCCTACATGCCACACTTTGCGAACGAAGCGAGCAATATTCCCTACATGCCACACTTTGCGAACGAAGCGAGCAATATTCCCTACATGCCACACTTTGCGAGCGAAGCGAGCAATTTAATGGGGGGTCCGGGGGGCTTGCCCCCGGCTGGACGTGGAGGCGAGCGTAGCGAGCCGGAGCGGCCAATACTCCAAAGAAATACGTGGGTAAGACTACGTAGGTCGGTTCCGCAAAGTCGGAGATAAATTCATACTAGGGGTGATCTCAATGCAAAACACGAATTCTGGGGCTCTACGACGCACAACCCGAAAGGTGTACAATTATTTCAAGCAGGTCAAGAATCTAAAGGTAGCTTTCACTGAGGAAGAACTTACCAGGGGCGGCCGGTGAGGGGGGGGGGGGGGGGGGGGCATCGGGACATTGCCCCAGTACATTTGGGAAAAAAGTAACAAACTGGAACGAAGACTTTACAAACAAAACTCATCGTTTCAAATTAGAACGAAAAGCGGTCTGTAGCTCCATGCTGTGGCTCCAAGGTGGATGCTAGAAGGAATAGGTTTACGCTCCATCCAAGGAGGTTTAAGATCCATCTACCAGTGAAAAAGTACGTAGATTGCCATAATATCACTCTATCAAGAGAGAAATTTCGTCGATTCAGGTTAGACTGTGAAGGGAAATAGAGGGCAAGAAACGGGAAATAAAGGGCAAGGAACGGGAAAAAGAGGTCATAACGGGAAATTTCTGATCATTTTCGGGGCCATGCCCCAGGCAGGGTTTCCACTTTTCTAAAGACCGTAGAATGAAATTTACGTTATGAGTGGCTTCCACTAGAGGAGTTTCGGTTTATTCCATTGGCTAAACTGATTTCTTCTGGTCACTCCATGCAAGAGTTCCCTGTTGGTAGTAGGTAATGTTTTGTTGTCTCTGCAGGTAAATATGATGTTCTTTAAGTTCGTTCGGGCATGTGGTTGTTCCCAAGAATTTACTCTAAAGTAAAGTCCGTATTATAGCGTTGTGTTATAAGTACCTTATTTTATTCAGTCCTAAGTTGTTGAATACGTCTTTTGTAATAAATTCCTTTGTATTGTCGGTCGAGTTGGAGTGCGTTGTTCTATGTGTAGAACTACATAACCCTTTTCTGTCGGTAGTTACGAATAGTTACAAAAAGAAATAACAACGACACTTACAAGGATCACTTTGAATAGAATTCGCACCGAAGGAAGACGTTCATCGATGGATTTACGTAAGTTGAAGTTTAGTCAGGTAGGTACTGATTTTGAGATTTTTGACATTTTCATGTCATTGCTTTGGCACATAAACTGAAAAATCGTCGCAAAAACTTGCTGACGCGATACCAATAAATAAAATAGACTCACTGTGTTGCGTAGAGAACAATCAGCTGTTTTCTTTATGTCTTTGCTATGGCACATAAACTGAAAAAACGTCACGGAAAATTGCTCACGAAAATATTTTGATGATTTCCGCTTACAACCGAGTCGTTGCTAGGGAAATGGTACGTCGTCGTTTTTCATCCCACAACATTCGTTGACCATTCGTTCGGAAGCTCTCGATTTATGTTAACTACTGCGAAGTGCGTGGCCAACAAGCTGAGTTATGAGCATGGTTATTTGAATAATTGTGTACACTCAGGTGATCATTCTCAATAATTGATATTGTGAACATGATTGCAACCGCTTGTTAATTTCTGATGATTTCATTGAGCTGATGTTTCGATGATTTGATTCATAGCAGGTGATCCGAATATTGCGAGAACGGTTTGATTTGTGAAGCGGTGGTTAAATCATTTCAATAGGTAATTTCTATACTTTACACTATAGGAAGCTGTAATTTCGTATGTAGCCTCTTTAGGACATTTACTTGACGATGCCCAGGGTGCGGATCATATGAGATACTTAGTAAGTAGGTACCTATAAGATAGTATTTTTAATTTAATTTGTTTATCTAATTAATTTATATTTAATTTATCAATAATATTTAATGATAATGATTGATTATTATTTAGTAGCCATATTCTTTCATAACAGTTGCCCAAGGCATGACATGACCCAAGTGGGATTTATGTATCATGTGTTTAGGTCAAAGTTAATTCACACTGAAAACAAAAGAAATGGAAGAAAAACCTCAATGCTCTTCTTGACTGTCAAATAGGTAAATATTTTTGTGCCCCACTCCTTTTGCAGACCACCGGCCGCCACTGGAACTTACTGGCCAGAATTCATCAATTGCCAGATTTTATGACTTCATTATGGTAAAGGCATTTCAGGTGATCATCACCACTCACCAGTGATCATGACGGTAAGCGATTCTGCGGATTCTCAGAGAAGAGACACTAAACGTGAATAACAAGTTCATCAATTGGGAGCTATTCAGAGAAAAACTGTCGTAAAATATAAACCTACATGTGCCAATCAGAATACCAGAGAAACCGGATAGAGAGGTAGAATGCCTAACCAGAAACATTCAAGAAGCATGCTGGTCTTGCACTCCGATAAACAGAAAGAAGCCCATCTATCACTCTAGCTATCCACTCCAAGTGAGGGAACTGGTACAGGCCAAAAAAAAGCAAGGAGAAACTGGCACAGCTTCCGCTATGCTGAAAACAAGCTAAATACATCATGTGATGATCTTCAAGCTCTGATCAGAAAAATCAAGAGGAAACACTCGCTATCAATTCACAAAGCCTTACTGCCGATGAAGAAACGGATTATTCTATAGAACCACGATGGATGATGTATAGAGCCACGAAAGGTCTAAAGAGGCCAAAAATACCAATACCCCTAATCAAGTTAGAAGTCGGATATTGGGCAAGGAGGTGTAGTATTTTTAATGTACCTAATTATTTATAAAAATATTTTATAAATAAGGTTGACTCGTTGATATCCAACTCCGAACTGACATTTTATTGGAAACGAAACTTTCAAAGTAAACAAGTTAGTTATACAGGTGTCAATAGGATCAACAACAAATAATAAAATTAACTGCAGAAACCGCTACAAATCACCCCCCTCCCTAATAACAATGATAACTGTCAAACTTTGCTGGAAACTTAACCGTCCTGCCTGATCTTGTCTTGTATGGGTGTTGTTGAAGCTGTCCTGGAGGATACTGAGAAGAATTCTGAAGATCGATTGTTCGGTGTTGTGTCTGTAGTCCTTGAGAGTCGGAAGGGTGTGAATTCGATTCTGTAGGAGATGCTGGAGGGTGTGGTCTTGATGTATTAGGGGTGTGATACTCTTCTGGTGGTTCCGGGCTGACATCCTTTGAAGGAGCGTCATTTACGACGAAAGCAGGCTTAAGTCGGTCTATAGAGACTGATATTTCTTTACCTTTAACCAGGATCGTGAATGTTTTTTCTTTGCGATTTTTAACCTCGTATGGGCCATCATATGGTGGTTTGAGAGCAGTCCTTAGGGCATCGTGTCGGACAACGTCTGTAGATCCTTATGGACGAAAACTACTGCTTTTGAGTGCCATCGAATCGGCTGGGCTCTCAGCTTGTCCATTGCCCTCCTCAGATTAGCCACAAACTCATGAGATGGGAAAGAGTCAATTTTGGTATCAAAGAATTCGTTAGGGAGTCTCAAGGTGGTACCATATACCAATTCTGCAGGAGTACAGTTCAGGTCTTCTTTGAGAGATGTACGAAGACCTAACAGCACAAATGGCAAAACTTCTGTCCATCTTTCTGTCTCGTGACAACGAATCGCAGCCTTGAGTTGTCGGTGCATGCGTTCTACCAATCCATTCGCTTTTGGATTGTATGACGAGGTGAAATTGTGCGAGACACCTAACATTGCTGTTAACTGGTGAAAGAGTGAACTGTCAAACTGTCGATCTCTGTCGGACACGATTTTATTTGGAACACCAAACCTACTGATCCACTGAGTGCAAAATGCATGTGCAATAGTTTCCGCCTTGCAATCGGTTAATGGTACTATCTCTGGCCATTTTGTGAATCGGTCAATACATGTCAATAGATATGTGTACCCCTGGGATGGGACCAAAGGGCCAACCAGGTCAATGTGAACGTGTGCGAAACGGTCGCCTGGAGGTTGGAACTCGCCTAGCGGACTATGAGTGTGCCTCTGAACCTTATTCTTTTGACAAGAAATGCAGGTCTTAACCCAGTTCTTACAATCTTTGGCCATTGAGGGCCAAATGAACCGCTGACTAAGTGCTCGGTATGTTGATCGGTTGCCTGAATGAGACAAGTCATGGACAGTACAAAACGCTTGGCGTCGAAATTCTGGGGGTACCTCCTCTGGCTGTAATTAAAGCTCGCGCGCGAAGAGGCATGCGCGCAATATGGGATGATTAATTGCGTCTTGGTCCAAGTTGCGCCATTCTTGAACAGCAGCTTCCCTGAGTTCCTGGACAGTCGCAAGAACTTTTGGTAAACTTTGAACTGTCCTGTGAAGCATATCCCAAACACGTTCAATGGGATTCAAATCCGGAGAGAACGGCGCAAAGTAGGCTGAACTGTTCAAAAACCCGAAAAAAAATAAAATTTTTCAATCCAGCTGGGTTTGTTATTTTTTCATAGCTAGATACCTAGTGATTAGTTGTACGTAGTAGATTTTCAAATATTCCAACGACTTAGGTTAATAGTGGCCTTTTTCTCAGGCAGTTTCGCACGACTGCGTCATGTCAGTAGGTACCTATGATCGTGATATGGTGTATTAAATATTTTAATAATTAAATTACATTATTATTAAACGGTTTATGGGGTTATATATATTTTTTAAATATTAATCATACGAGAAATTTACAGTTTTCGTAATTTAAGCTGAAAAATCACGTATTTTTATTAATGAGAAGGGCCGGAAAAAAAAGTGTTACCGGCATTTATTGAGTGAGTGAAATATTTAGAAAGGTGAGGTATTAGAGTGCATTCTCCATCAGTTTCATCGCCGACTTCCGCCGACTCTTTTCACAGTTCATTTTAGAGTAAACAAACAATTGTTAGCTTGTGAAAAAGTAAACACTCTTTGGACTGGTAAAGTCTACGACCTTTTGTCACACTGGCATTCATCTTATCCTATTCGATGATCAGTTATATATCGGTAAACCGACGTTAAACACTCATTCATTCGTTCCCAGTTAGTTCATTAATATGTCGGAAATAACTATTCCTTACAGTGTTCTGTGCGAAATGTTATTTACTCCTAACAGGACACTGGAAAGAGAGTTTGCGGGACCGTTACCCCGAAATGGAGAATACCATCTTACTCCAGGTAATTTCGGAGATAAAGGGAAGATTTCTGTGTAATTTTAATAAAAAAATGAGGGATGTGACTCTATTCTTATCCAAGAATAGTGACTGGTTGAAGGGAACATTTGTTATCCATACTGATTTCTCACATTCCTGCAGGGGATCTAAAAAAGTTGGGAGGCCCTCAAATCATAATTTTCGTTTTTTTCTTTCATATTTTAATGTTATTTTACCATGCACCATTTGTTATACTATTGACAAAATACAGAAATATGAAAGGATGTGTTCCCGTTTCAACTTTTCTCTCATTTACCCTTCTCAATTTCTAAGACAGCAACAACAATAATTAAATAAATAAACTAATATTAATTGATGATTACTGTATCAAGTTTTCGAAACCGGAAAAACGGAATGAGTGACTTACAAGTAATACTTTGATTATTTCACTTTTTCAGTTCAGCACGGTCGCTGAAATTGCCTCAAAACTGAAATATCTTGAAAACGACTGAGCGCATTGTTCTGAAACTAGTCTTATTCGATTCAAAAAATGAAAAAAACCATGGGAATGCATTTAAATTTTGACAGATTACCTTGAAATCAGGTTTTTGAACAAAATATGCCATTTCAGCCCACTGTGCGGCGGCTAGTCCATTCTGTTGATAATCACAGTCTGTAGGTAGTCTTGGACGATTCTAGACCTGAGGGATTTCCTCCAGCGTATAGTGACACCAATGGCCGAAAATTATGGAGAAAAATGTGTTTTAGTCGACGAAAACGCTCGCCCTCGCTAGGGCTAGAATCGTCCAAGACTACCTACCTGCAGACCTTGAATATCAACAGAATGGACTAGCCACCGTTCTCTCCGGATATGAATCCCGTATATGAGACCGTATTTGGGATATGCTCCACAGAGCAGTTCAAAGTCGACCAAATATTCCTTCGACCGTCTAGAAACTCAGGGAAGCTGCTTTTTAAGAATGGGGCAACTTGAGCCAAGACACAATTAATCTCCTCAAATTGCGCATGCCAGTTGAGGAGGTAGTACAGAACTACTAAAGTGATTTTTTATGTTTTTTCTTACCATTAACAGAAAAGTGAATTTTCAGTTTTTGCCGTTTTTTAAGAAAACAAATTTTCAAATGGAGAAATTAATCGAAATGAAGTTTTTCTGTTGTTTCTTTTTTAGCATGAATATGCTTTAGCCGTGACCTAACTACCGAAAAATGTCCCACGAGAATGCAACGAAAGTAGCGCCAATAATTGTGATGATTTCCGCTTACAACCGAGTCGTTGCTAGGGATATGATACTTCGTCGTTTTTCATCCCACAAAATTCGTTGACCATTCGTTCGAAAGCTCTCGATTTATCCAACCATACTATATTAACTACTGCGAAGTGCGTGGCCAACAAGCTGAGTTATGAGCATGGTTATATGAATAATTGTTTACACACAGGTGATCATTCTCAATTATTGATATTGTGAACATGATTGCAACCGCTTGTTAATTTCTGATGATTTCATTGAGCTGGTGTTTCGATTATGTGATTCATAGCAGGTGATCCGAATATTGCGAGAACGGTTAGATTTGTGAAGCGGTGGTTAAATTATTTTAATAGGTAATTTCTATACTTTACACTATACGAAGCTGTAATTTCGTATGTAGCCTCTTTAGCCTCTTTCTATAATAAAGTGAATGTTTACTCGCGAGTTTCTATTAGGAGATCATCATCTCACAAGAGCTCAATCGTCGTGATCATTTCTATAATAAAGTGAATGTTTACTCGCGAGTTTCTATTAGGAGATCATCATCTCACAAGAGCTCAATGGTCGTGATCATTTCTATAATAAAGTGAGAGCGAGGAGCTAAAACATGATTCCATGTTTTAGGATTGGCCGATGGGGGGTCGGGTTCAGAGAATCGACGAGGAGTGAGTCGTGTACGGCTAAAGCATATTCATGTTTTTTAATTTTAGCCGTCAGGCTCAAAGGAACTGTGGCTTTTTTATGTTTTTTCTTACCATTAACAGAAAAGTGAATTTTCAGTTTTTGCCGTTTTTTAAGAAAACAAATTTTCAAATGGAGAAATTAATCGAATTGAAGTTTTTCTGTTGTTTCTATTTTTTTAATAAGAGACACTTATCAAAAATCCAAAACTCAAATTTTTCCCGTACATATTTTTGACGGCGTAAGGGCGATGCACAACTTTTTTTTATTTGTGTAAGTTAGTTGTTAGTAATCCTCTATCCAAATTAAATGTAGTTGGGGAACTAACCAACTACTTTCGTTGGTCCTCATTCTATAGTTGAAACTCCAACTTACTGTTGTTGTTACCAACAATTAAAACTTCTTTTTTTTAATTGAATATCCTTTGATTAATGTCTTCATGCGAAAAATAGTTCCTGGATCCTGTCTTGGTCACCTTTGAACAAGAAATAATTTAATTGGAGAATTACAATCACAATCATACCTACTTTCTTTCAATAACTAAAATAAAAATGTAATCTTGAACAAAGTGAAAAAAACAATGAAATAGAATTACAATGTGTGAATTATAAATGGGCACAGCGGTCCTATTTTGACTATCCAGGTTCATAGTCAAGTATAGAGGTACCGTTTTTCATCCTCCTCTATAAAAGATAGAAGTATGTTTGTTTGTTGTCCAAGGTCGATTCACATCCAAAAAGACCGATTTTGATGTGGGTTTTTGCAAAATGATCGTAAAAGTTCCATTTAGTACCTATATATATATATATATATATATATATATATATATATATATATATATATATATATATATATATATATATATATGTATAATAGTAAGCTCCTCCGAACCGCCTCCTTCATCTTTCATTCCATTTTCCTCCTTCCTTCTTTCATCTTGGACTTCCCTTACGACGTTGCCCCGGTAAACAAATTCGTAAATAAGGAAAACCCTGATATGCGGAACTACTTTACACGTCAAAAATATGGTTGGGATTGGATCATGTGGACACAACTTACCTACTATTACAAATCCAGCTACCTAAACGATTTTCGGGGGTTGAGCCGTTCAGTTGTAGTTGACAAACCTATACAGAAATTCATATTCTGAACGCCTTAAAACTTGCCAGGCAAAAAAAGAGGAATCTGTCAAAACAATCATTGTAATTTCTTGACAAATTCTTAGCAGTCAACTAACATAATATTACTGAGGAAAAAAGTACGATTGATTGAAACCTTTTCACGGGAAAGGCCTCGAATAATATTTTAGCGTGGAACATGCGTTTACCGACACAATGTGTGTTTTTCGTTACAAAATATTGTCACGAAAAAACAAGACTAAAGAAGCTGTAGCGAATCAAGGGACTGAGCTTAAATAAAACTGAACCAACTACAATATAAATTTATAATAATTCTGACCAGACTCAGTTGGAGATGGGGGGATTCGAAATGAAGGAATTCAAAGCCAAATCTTCGGGATATTTAAACACTTTAATGCCGAAAGAACGTAAGGATGAATAATTAATATTTATGTATATAATGATGAATAATTTTCTACACTTAGAAAATCGTAGAATAAGATTGGTATTTATGAAGAAATAGTTCAAAATAATTCGCTTAAACGTTCGTTTAACGAACCCTCGTTCAATTTCGAAGAAAAATATAAAAATCTCCGGTTCAGTAAATTAATCAAAGTTCTTATAATCTGGTTACCTATATATTCTCTTATTTTTATTCAGGTTTATTAATTTCCTTAAAACCTTAATATTATTTAAGAAAAAAAATTAAGAATTTCCCTGAGTGGCCACCCTCACACTTCATTAGAAAATAATGTAATCTATACCTAATTAAATCGATGGTGACGACACCACGTAAAGGAATCGGCCGTTTAAAATGAAATTTAGTTAAGGAAGATCGAGGTTCTCGGCAATTTGCAATATATGGACCAAAATCTATTAGGTCGGAACATAAAAGTTGGAATTTCGGCACCTGAATATCTTCCAATGTGAGCGCTGCGAAGGAATCCAAATTTCCACCCAAAACTTGCTGCCTCCAAGTGGTGCACTTTGGTAGGCTGTAAACAGATAAAGGGGAGACAAATTTTAGGGCTTAATTTGTACACCCTTTCCGTTAAGACCTCTTGGAGTCATTGCGAGACATATGTAGGTATGAATTTGAAATTCCAAAAGATTTTCGAAGTACAATCAATACCTTTGCAATGGGATTTGAGGTGTCTGGATTTCGTGAAAGATGGACAAGTTTCCTCAGTAGACGGAGTCGCCTGAAGATGTCGTCACAGCAGAGAAATGATGATCCTGATGCTGCCGACGAATTAGCGAGTCAAGACGAACTGTAGGAGAAACGAAAATGGGAGAATTCCCATGAATATCGGAGAATATGAAGGATTTACCTCCACCACCTCGACCATGAGTATACTTCAGTTATAATAATCAGCAAGTATTCCATACCTCAGAAACGTTGAATTAGAAGCTTTGCTTTCCAGGGCGATCCTCCAGAAGTAGTACTATTCAGCTACTATAAGAGATGAGGCAAGATAAGCTCCACGTGGAAATTGCAAAATGCAGCATAGATGGCTGCTCCAACAATCCGCACAACAGGGCGACAGGAAACGAACTGACGAGAGGTGAGGAGCTGATTTCCGAAGTATCAAGAAGCGAAGGGTGAAGGGCATCTCTGCCGGGTTAGCGATTCATCGTGCTCGCCAACACAAGGGGATTAAGATAGGCGCGAATACGGCACTCGGATGATAGCGGCGCTTCGGGGTCAGGGTCTTATATTTGAAATCAGAAGGGTTACAAAGCGGATGTAATTTCTTTGCTATTCAACCTATGAAACAAAATTTTGAAATTGAGAACCCTTGGGACAGCTAGAAACGAATCATAAGCATAGATCCCCCCAGAAGTAGCGGAAGATCTAAGTTCTTTGCTACTTATTGAACCTATGAAGCTGAAATTTGAAATAGAGAATCCTTTGGACGTCTATAAACAAATAGCCCCCCGGATCAGCTCAGTGAGATCCGGATCTAAGTTCTTTGCTATTCAACCGATGAAGCTGAAATTTGGAATGGTGGCCCCTTGGGACATCTAGAAACAAATTGTAATTTCTGAGGCCCCCCAGGTAATACTTCGTACATTAAATTTGATTTTATAATCAACGCAGCTCCAGCCCTGCCATCCTGACGGTCATGACGAATTATATCAAACCCATCAAAGTTGTAATTTTTTTCTGGCTGAAACCTTGTTTCAGATACTGCGATCGCTGATATACAGGGTGATTCCCTCGCAGATGCAAAAAAAAAATTTGGGTAAAGCTACATCAAAAATGGAGTAAAATGCCGCCAACTGCATATTTTTATCTCAATCCGTTCTCGAGATTTGATTTTTCAAAGGTTTTTTCAGGAAAACCGTGTTTTTTTTTCTTTTTAACTCAAATTTCCCCACTTTACTTCATTCAAATTTAACTTTTGACCACATTTTCGGATTCAGCATCAAGTTTACTATAAGAATAGAGTACTTGGGTTCTTAAAAAGTACCATCCAAAGGCCCTCACATCAGCTCAAACATTGACGATTTTGAAAAAAGAATAGTTCTGAAAATCTTTAAAACTTTACTTCTCTTCCAAAACAAATCCTGGAAACTGGCAAATCTCACGAAAACTGCTTCGTCTAATACTCTTTCTAACGGTATAATCAAGTTTACTTTTATTTTGTTATTTAGTGGAGAAAATCATGTTTTAATGTTAAAAAATGTGGGTTTTTCAATGAAATTGTTGGTTTTCTCGAAAGATGACCCTCCATGAATCCACGAGTATGGGGTCGGTTTCTATGTATTTTTTCACGCTGTATCGAATGGTAACATTTGTAGATCTCTCCAACTCCGTTATAACCGAGTCTTACACTTAAAATCGTAAATGTTTAGTTTGTTTGTTACGATTAAATGTAAGTGTGTTATGGGGTAAAACTTGTTAATTACAGTGTAAAACTCGATATAACGTAGTTGAGAGATCTGCAAGAGTTTCCATTCGATCCAGCGAGAAAAAATACATAGAAACCGACCCCATACTCGTTGGTTCATGGAGGGTCATCTTTCGAGAAAACCAACAATTTCATTGAAAAACCCACATTTTTTAACATTAAAACCTCATTTTCTTCCCTAAATAACAAAATAAAAGTAACACTGATAATACCGTTGGAAAGCATATTAGATGAAGCAGGTTTCATGAGATTTGCCAGTTTCCAGGATTCTTTTTAAAAGAGTAGTAAAGTTTTAAAGATTTTCAGAAATATTATTTTTTCAAAATCGTCAATGTTTGAGCTGATGTGAGGGTCTTCGGATGGTACTTTTTAAGAACCCAAGTACACTATTCTTATAGGAAATTTAATGCTGATACCGAAAATGCGGTTGAAAGTTAAAATTAAGTGAGGAAAAGTGGAGAAATCCGAGTTTAAAATGAAAAAAACACGGTATTCCTGAAAAAACCTTTAAAAAATCATATCTGAAGTACGGATTGAGATAAAAATATGCGGTTTGTGATAATGTATTGAACATTAATCAATTGAGTATGTAATTTAAAGAAAATGATTTTTATATTTAAGAACTATATTTTAACTGTCTAACTACTACACAAAATCAGAATGATAATAAAGTCTTGTTGTCTTGTTGACCAAGAGATAATCACCTGACATTCATGTTCAGGTAATAATTATCTTTCGTGGTAACTACTACGACATCCCCTTCACTTTAAACAAACATTGAAAAGTTGTTTACACATAATCATCAAGATAGTGAGGCCGGGTGACAATCCTCTTCTCTCGCGATTCTTTATGCTGATCTTGAGGTGCAGATTTCTGGATGGGGCTCGAAGGGCGTGGGTACAGATCTCGCCTATTTCTTTCAAGGATCCTTTCAGAGGATGTAGCAACTTTGTACGACCGAGGTCTATCCGTTTTATCCAGAACTATTGCTGGCTCCAGTTTTCTGGGAATTTTATGGTTGTCAACAAATACTTTCGTGCCCGGACTAAGCTGTGGTAGAGGTTTTGTACCTTTGTCGTAATGTACTTTCTGCTTCAGCTGTTTATCACGCAGAACCTCTGCCACCCGTTCTCCAGAAACTATTGTTGGGTATAATGGCTCAGGTATCAGTCCTCGAATATTTCTGTTGTAAAGTAACTCTGCAGGAGATGGTAGTCGATGATCAATAGGGGTATTTCTCAATTCTAGGAGGGCCAGATGTGTGTCTTTCCCTTCATGAAACGATTTTTTTAGTATCTTCTTAATTGTTTGGATACATCTTTCCACAAATCCATTGCTTTGCGGATAATTCGGGAAGACGTGATGTGTTTGAAATCATATAGCTTGGAGAAATTTCTGAATTCTTCAGATGAAAATTGAGGCCCATTATCACTCAATACTTCAACCGGAATTCCTTGTCTACTGAAACAGCTTTTTAAATGGAGTATGATTGACTTAGTGTCCAAACTTCCCAGCTGGAATATTTCTGGATACTTGCTATAAGGCGGCATTTTACTCCATTTTTGATCTAGTTTCACCCAAATTTTTTTTTGCATCTGCGAGGGAATCACCCTGTATATCTGTTTCCGAGATAAAATGTTCCAAACTGGCATTGTTTCTCACTAAGGAACGAGCGTTCCATTGTAAGAGTGTGAGTGGTTTATTGATTCTGTCGTTCATTTTCATCAGTATCTGAAGTGGCAATACTATCTTTGAGGCCGTTATTTGTAGCTATCAATTGTTTCAATGAATGCATTACCTAATTGTACGTTATTCGAATCATGGTTTTGGTGTAGTGAAAAAAATTCGTGGATCGATTGTGCTGTTGTTTCTTAAGTTTCCTCGTCAAGTCCCATTCTAGCCCCGTGTTCTGATGTAGTTTGATTTACGCGAATATTTTTACTTGGTTTTGGTATTATTGCTTGGTTTTCAAGCTGAGAGTTATGTATTTGGCTTTCACTATACCAGTCGGTGTCGTTTTGATTGGATTTTTTTGTCCCGATTGACGTCGGTTGATGTCGATAGGCTTGCCGCCCTTGTTTTTTTTTTTTTTTTTTTTTTTTTTTTTTTTTTTTTTTTTTTTTTTTTTTTTTTTGGGGGGGGTATCTGGGAGGAAACGTTAGGCTCCGGGAATTCTTCTTCAACAGTACTTTGAGGGTGAGGGTCTTGATTGAGTACCTCAAAACAGTTAGTAACCATTACATACGTACTAGGGTTAACTCTTTCCCTCATTTTACTTTGTCTTTCAATATATATTGGGCAGGTTTTACTGTCTGCTTTATGCCCCTTGGATTTACAGTTTATACATGGTAATTCTTTGTCTTTTACTGTTCAGGTATCTGATACCTATATGTTTTTCCCCACAATGAAGACATCTATCCCCATCTTTACACTGAAATTTAATATGCCCCACTCTGAAACAGGTTGAGCAAATTCGTACAGGTGGTATATAGTTATTAACTTTGATTCGTACGCTATATATGGATATGTATGCTTTGACCTTCAAAAACAAGAAAGAATGTTTCTAGTTTCTCTCGTTTGTAAGTTCCATCTGGCTTCCGTACTCTCCGTGACAAACGTTTCATTCTCGTGACAGGGATAGGTGTTTTCATTTCATTGATATTTTCTTCATCCTCAAGAGAGATATCAATGTTTCAGACAACTCCTGTTTTGTATATAAGAGAGTCCGCAATGTGCGCAAATAAGTTTTTACTTGAGAATATGTTGAATGAGAAGAGCTCGTTAGCAGCAGATGCTGTTTTAACTTCAACTTTGATTCTACATATTGCCCCCTACGTTGACAATATTATTTGAAGTGTCATTCTTACTCGTATTGAGATTAGAGAAAAGCCAACGTCCAAAGACATGACGATGAGTTTGACCGATATGGCCTGTGGTTGATTCAACGAAAACAAAGAAAGGGCCTTTATCTGATGAACAAAATCTATTCTTTGCTGCCCGTTGCATATTCTTTGTGTGATTGGGTTTGTTATTTTGAAGAGCTCTCATCGGTTTTGTAATTATCTTTTGGGAGGAAAGCGACTCCCCCGCTCTCCTTCCCCATGGTTTTCTTTAAAAGAAATACGTCTCAGGTAAGTTTACTTTTAGCTTTCAGGTATTATCTATAAGAACTGCGAGAAATGCTTGAAATCCAAAATCTTTGTTTAAAAAACAGAATATTTGTTGTACTTGTAATTGTATTTGATAGTTAATTATTTCTTTGCGCTCAATGTGCTCAAGTTTTAAAACATTTCAACATAGATACAATAGGTATGAAAATTTACGAAAGTTCACTCATACGATCATGCTGCGAGACTAAATGACTACAACTTTTTCAAATTAATACTTGATTTCCTGTTTAATTTGTTAAGATTACCGTTCCTTATTGCGTGTAATGATCCAACTCCCTGCCTGAGTTTTACTCAAAGGGAGTCCAGCACTATTCAAATTATTAATAACTATATAGTTTGTATGATTATTTTCTAAATAGATACAAAAAATTAAAATAATAATAATAAAATTGAATAGATAATCTCGAATCTGTATGAATTCACTGCTACCGAGGACGATGATTATTTTTAACTGTGTATTAACATCCGATAGGTACATATACATACATTATTAAGAAGGTTACTTACGGTCTGAGAAGTGAATTCAGAGTATGACGAATGACACTATCAAACTTGATTTGATACTTCAGTGATCTTCAAGCTAATTTGGTTTTCAAAATCGAAGTTGATCAATGACTCGACAGAAGATGGGATATGGATCGATTATCTTCCCTAGGCTACTGGGGATTTGGAAACACGGTTAAAAACCAGCCTGGCAGACGCGGTGCGACTGAACACTTGTTGTTCAGGGGTGGCATGACGTCGGATCCGCCTCCCACGCTTGCCCCTCGAGCCGCCCCCACTGGACTCTTCGTTTAACCCCTCTCCCCTAAGAACTGTAAGCCACCCCTCTGCCCCCAAGTCTCCCGTCAAAGAGCCTAGTCATTAAGAGCTCCGAAACGGGATGAGAACCCCAGGGTTATCTGGCGCACGAGTGACAGCACAGGGTTGCGCCAGTACGTGAATGAACATCATGGGTTTCCACCATCAACTTCGCCTTCTAATCCCGTCGTCCGGATGGGGTGTGGATGTTGATCAAATTACGGGCGCTTGGGACGGAGTTTCGCCGCGGTAAAGTCAGTTGGTGGAAACTGAAACCTAAACGTGTTTACGTCTAGCCAGCCACGCATCTACGTAACGGGGCACAGTAGGGAGTTTTTGTAGTCTTCCATCTGAGTCGTCCAGCTGAATTGTTGTACGAAAAGAGGTTTTTCTAGCACAAGCAAACCAGAAGCTACCCAGTTAGTCGTACTGTACGAATAAGGAATCGTCAGACGAATGAATAAAACGATTCAAAAGTCACACTAATGTGACTATACTGCACTTCATCCAGAGGGGTGCAATCGTAAACATAATTAAGATTACAATCATAGGGTTTCACAGTTGTGATTACAATTCGTCGTAATCACAGACCCTGGAGATATGATTACGATCACATTCGTAATCACAGTTTTAGCATGAATATGCTTTAGCCGTGACCTAACTACCGAAAAATGTCCCACGAGAGTGCAACGAAAGTAGCGCCAATAATTGTGATGATTTCCGCTTACAACCGAGTCGTTGCTAGGGATATGATACTTCGTCGTTTTTCATCCCACAAAATTCGTTGACCATTCGTTAGAAAGCTCTCGATTTATCCAACCATACTATATTAACTACTGCGAAGTGCGTGGCCAACAAGCTGAGTTATGAGCATGGTTATATGAATAATTGTTTACACACAGGTGATCATTCTCAATTATTGATATTGTGAACATGATTGCAACCGCTTGTTAATTTCTGATGATTTCATTGAGCTGGTGTTTTCGATTATGTGATTCATAGCAGGTGATCCGAATATTGCGAGAACGGTTAGATTTGTGAAGCGGTGGTTAAATTATTTTAATAGGTAATTTCTATACTTTACACTATAGGAAGCTGTAATTTCGTATGTAGCCTCTTTAGCCTCTTTCTATAATAAAGTGAATGTTTACTCGCGAGTTTCTATTAGGAGATCATCATTTCACAAGAGCTCAATCGTCGTGATCATTTCTATAATAAAGTGAATGTTTACTCGCGAGTTTCTATTAGGAGATCATCATCTCACAAGAGCTCAATGGTCGTGATCATTTTTATAATAAAGTGAGAGCGAGGAGCTAAAACATGATTCCATGTTTTAGGATTGATGGCAGAATGATAAACAGAGTTCAGAGGCCGATGGGGGGTCGGGTTCAGAGAATCGACGAGGAGTGAGTCGTGTACGGCTAAAGCATATTCATGTTTTTTAATTTTAGCCGTCAGGCTCAAAGGAACTGTGGCTTTTTTTTCTGTGATAATAATCATAAATACAAATTGTTTTGCGTTTACGGCTTTAGTCAGAAGTTTTTAATGTGATTTTGGCCGTAATAACCGATGTTCCCTATAAATAAGCCCGTTAACGCGGATTTTCCCCTGTAATTACAGTCATAATCATAATTCCACCTATGATTACAGCCGTAATCTTAGTTTTTCTGTGATTACTGCCGTAGTCTTATATATTCCTATATGATAACAATCGTTAAAATCTTTTTCTTTCTTATCTTATTAAGATTGTGATTATAATCGTAGTAATATTGACATTTTCATGTCTTTCATATGGCACATAACAAAAAAATCGTCACGAAAAAAATTGTCCCAAGTGGCCACAACGATGATTATGACCATCAGAAATGACGTTGGCCATTCATAGGTAAACACATGAAAATGTCCCAATGCGTTGCAGACTCGTATGCAAGCGTTAGGTTATACTTAAGCTTTACAGAAGGTATAGAGTCATACAGCGTGCAAGATGTGCGTTTTTCTTTGGTTTGGAGTCATAATTACAACTTCAAGTATAATTTTGGGCCGTATTAACATCTGATTCGGTCTGAATCTTGTCCTGCTGTATGTTGAAATAGTCCAAAGCACTGAGAATTGGGCTGCGAGATGTTTCTTGTAGGTTTTTTGACAACTTATTTATTCTCGATATACTCCAAAAAAACACGTTTTTCGGTAGTTGAAAAATCTAAAAAAAAAACAATTATCAAACCTCCAGAGCTTATGTTGGTCTCATTCGACGCAGAAATAGTGCAAGTAATAGCACGATTTTTTCAGGTCGCCATGTGATGTAATTTGTAATAAAAATTTCAAAAAACTTTAGAAAAATCGTCAAAAATCGGTTTAAAAAAACCACGGTTTTTGGAAGTTATTTGGCAAAAGACACGTTAAGGAGGCATTCCAGACCCATCATTTGTAGGAGTGTTCATCGTTAAATTTCCAACAACAATAGCACCTTTTAATTGAACATAAATTATCCTGGAGTTTAAGTGGTTTTTTCAAAAATGCAGGTGCCTTACCTCAAAAATTAGACGTCTACATGAAAAACGGGCTTCGGATTCAGCAACCTCGAAAACCCCCAGGACCAATACCAGATTCCTGGGTGCACGACTTCGATTTTTTACCGTCTACACCCTATCCTGCACATTCCCTGAGAATTTCATCAAAATCGGATGGAAACTGTGGAAAATAAGGTTGTTACAAGGATTCGCGGACAAAC
Organism: Adelphocoris suturalis; assembly: GCA_030762985.1. Taxonomy (NCBI): domain Eukaryota; kingdom Metazoa; phylum Arthropoda; class Insecta; order Hemiptera; family Miridae; genus Adelphocoris; species Adelphocoris suturalis. The sequence continues at coordinate 181,457,838 of CM061040.1, forward strand.
ACAGCCACTTTTTCTTTTTAGAGCATATTCTTTTAAAAAAAGAAAGAAAGAAAGAAAAAAGTCCAGTCATGCAGCATGACCCCATGAGCGAATTTTTGAAGAAATCTTAGACATTTCAGTCGCTATTGATCGTGTTGAGAAATTTTAGTTTATGATTTTGATAGACAAAACATGGAATCAAATTATTAACACATGCACAGAGTAAACTCATCAGTTGTGATTACATTTTTTTTTTTTTTTTTTTTTAAACAAGCACCTACTAAGTACCTACGTTTTAAACAGCATGGTTCTAGGATTGGTTATACAGGGTACTTCCATAAGAGTAGTTCAATCTGAATTTGGACAATGTTTCATGCAAATATTACCGATTTTTACAACTAGCGAACGGCATTATTTCGATTTTTGACTGATTTTTCAACTTCGAAATTTTTGAAAACTTGATAGGTACATATTCTTATAGGAAATTTTACGCTGATTCCGAATATACCACATGTTAGTATGCTGAAAAAATTATTTCGCACAACAAATCGCAAAAAACAGGCTATTTTGAAATTTTTGACTACATTTTTGAAAATTTCAACCCGAAGATGTAATCCGATCATGCTGGCCAACGAACTTGAACTTTCGTTTAGTGTCCTTAACATTTTAAAATTTGTTTGAAGTTTCTAGCACAATTCTACGGACAGTTATCGTCTGGAATGACACATACATACATATATACATACATATATACATACATACATATATACATACATACATATATACATACATACATACATACATAAAAAAATGCGTTAAACTTCAGAATATGATTCAGAATAGCCTGAAACGGATTTCTGCATAAAATTTTTTCAAAAATTCACATTCTACAAATTTTGAGGCGAGAGCAATAGCTTAATTTTCTTCAAAAATTCGCTAAAATGAGCGGAAGAGCACTTTGTCCGTTGATGTATGTATTTATGTATGTATGCATGTATGTTCTCTTAAAATCCCAATTTTAAATGCCACTTCAAACGTCCGATTTTGATGAAACTTGGTAAGGTTGTAATCTGTAACATGACGAGGATAAAGATGTACCATTCTGAACAATTTTTAACATGTATCATGTTTTAGCCCTGGGGTCCTAGCAATTTTTGCGAGTCAATTTTTTTCCGCGCACGAAACATGTAGTGTTACAGTGATTTCCGCCTACAACCGAGTCGTTGCTAGGGAAATGGTCTCTCGATTTATCCAACAATATTATGTTAACTACTGCGAAGTGCGTGTCCAACAAACTGAGTTATGAGCATGGTTATATAAATAATTGTTTACACACAGGTGATCATTCTCAATAATTGATATTGTGAACATGATTGCAACCGCTTGTTAATTTCTGATGATTTCATTGAATTTCATAGAATTTCGAATCAATATCGAGGAGAAAACATGATACATGGTTGAAATTTTTGGTTCTAGAACAGAAATAAGCATCGTGATTTCATTCCGTGTCTTCCTGTGTTTACAATAAGGGACCGACAAATAAATTATATTTACGAAATGATCGCATAGTTTATATTTTAGGCTGTTCAACCGCAAGGTAAGTTCGAATACGGTGCATACCTTCTTTTTGGAAGTTCTCTATCCAGTAATCTGGACGACGGGGATAATGAAGGTCTGATGGCTTTACTGTGTAAACTCAGCGTGAGGTCACTACTGGCTGTTTCACCGGGACGCTATTCCTTGCCTACCTCCCCAACTTACTACTATGCGAATCAGTTGTTTTAACCAATAGCACCTACTCGCCAAAATTCGCAACAACTATCTGAAAAATGTCACCGCGTTAAATCAAATAGCTTTCTTAGATTAAAGTTCCAGTCATGCAGCATGAACGTATGAGCGAATTTTCGCAAATCATCGTATTACTAGAGGCCTGTTAGGGCTTGGAAAGCCCTAATCTAGTCTGAATAACAGTAGTACCTACCTAACAGGAACTCAGCACATTATAGTAACGATATAAATCCTACCTATTAGCGGCGTTATGTGACCTGGTGCAAAGGTAAGGCGATGTTATTAGATGGTTAAAAAAGAGGAAATACCGATCAAAATGTAAGTAATGTAATAAAATAGGTAAATATGACCAGTTGAGGTGGTCCTTGCCACTATGAGACTAAACAAAAAGTTGAATCGCGTTGCTTTTTTCGGCGTCAAGCCAAAAACAAATCGGACCGCCTAGAACACGATCAAGATAAGCACAGACACTTGGGGCCGTCTAACACTGAAATCGGTACGCGAAGTTCTTCACAGTTTCAAAGATCGTTCAGAAATAACTCTCCTAGATGTTAGTAACTACACTGTTTCTTACTTACCGTGGCAACTGTTGTTACTGCCACAGCCTAATAAACAGAGAGTCTCCCAATCAAATTTCAACTTCCTACAGTGAACAGGAAAGAATTTAGCTCACTCAGCTGATCGGAAAAGACCCCATCACTTCATTCGTCTCTTAATGTCGCAGAGAGTATACCTATCAAATTTCAACTTCCTACGGTGAACAGGAAAGAATTTAGCTCACTCAGCTGATCAGAAAAGACCCAATCACTGCGTTTCTTACTTACCGACACTTTTGCAACAAACTTGGGGGCGTGCTGATTCGGAATTATATATAAAGACCGTTGGGAATTGTATATAAAGTCAGCTAAGTTCTTCAGTTTTAATTTCTTGGTTCAGAAATAACTTTCCTAGATGTTAGTAACTACACTACGTTTCTTACTTACCGTGAATCGATGGCAACTGTTGTTACCGCCACCGCCTAATAAACAACTCTCGTTGATAAGGACCGCCTAGAACACGATCAAGGCGGGTACAGAGACGAACGGCGACACTTTTGCAACAAACTTGGGACCGTGCTGATTCGAATGAGCAGTCTAACACTAAAATCGGACCGCGAAGTTCTTCACAATTTCAAAGACCGTTCGGAATTATATATAAAATATTATGATACATTAATATGAAATTTGAGCACTATGAGTACAGAGAAATTGTCAACTACCAGTCTTATGTCAAAAAACTTGTTCTAAATAATATTCTGCGAGACAGAACATGTTTTGGCAATTTAGCAATTTACTAAACATTTAATTTAATTTGCAATTGTTTGCAGTTAATATCAATTTTTCAGAAAAAAATAATCCAATTCTAGTACGTTTTAACGAATTTTTGAAGAAAATTATTAGCGAATTTTTGAAGAAAATTAAGCTATTGCTCTCGCCTCAAAATTTGTAGAATGTGAATTTTTGAAAACATTTTATGCAGAAATCCGTTTCAGGCTATTCTGAATCATATTCTGAAGTTTAACGCATTTTTTTATGTATGTATGTATATATGTATGTATGTATATATGTATGTATGTATATATGTATGTATGTATATATGTATGTATATATGTATGTATGTATGTATGTATCATTCCAGACGATAACTGTCCGTAGAATTGTGCTAGAAACTTCAAACAAATTTTAAAATGTTAAGGACACAAAACGAAAGTTCAAGTTCGTTGGCCAGCATGATCGGATTACATCTTCGGGTTGAAATTTTCAAAAATGTAGTCAAAAATTTCAAAATAGCCTGTTTTTTGCGATTTGTTGTGCGAAATAATTTTTTCAGCATACTAACATGTGGTATATTCGGAATCAGCGTACAATTTCCTATAAGAATATGTATCAAGTTCTCAAAAATTTCAAAGTTGAAAAATCAGTCAAAAATCGAAATAATGCCGTTCGCTAGTTGTAAAAATCGGTAATATTTGCATGAAACCATTGTCCAAATTCAGATTGAACTACTCTTATGGAAGTATCCCTGTATAACCAATCCTAGAACCATGCTGTTTAAAACGTACGTAGTAGGTGCTTGTTTAAAAAAAAAAAAAAAAAAAAAAAAAAAAGTAATCACAACTGATGAGTTGACTCTGTGAAATATTCCGTCCTCCGATTCTCTCGGTCGCTCTCTTTAATGTTTTACGCTCAACTGTTTTAGGAATTGATGTAGCTTTAATACTGACTGTGGCCTAGAAAATATCAGCCATGAAATTATGAAGAAGTTCTATTTATGTACGTACTAGCACGCAGACCCAAGGCCTCGCTCCGCTCGGCCGTCAATACCGACTGAAATGTCGACGATTTCTTCAAAAATACGCTCATGGGGTCATGCTGCATGACTGGACTTTTCAGCATAATTTTGTGCAAAAAATTTGTATTGTTCTAGTTGATTTTTGATAAACTTTTTTTAACCGAAATTCGGATAAAAAATATAATAGTGTACCTTTTTAACAGTTTTTAGCTATTTTTAAGGTTTTTTTTTTTGCACATTTTTTGGAATGTGACCCATTTATTGGGCTGAAAAAGTGGTGGCCAACAATTTGAGAAAAATGAAATTGATAGGGTACAATCTAAAGCCTAACCCACACATTCCCAGAAAATGTACCTAATCAAAATCTGATGAAAACGAGACCTTGTTCCTCGGAGTACACTTTCGCGCAGGAGCTAATAATGATGCAATCATGTTGAAATTAACATGGAATAATTAAATCATTGTCCCCCAACTATGCACCAAAATTGAGCGGGATTGGACAACTAGGACGTAAAAAATAATGCTTGAAGGAATTTAAGTTTGCACATGTGAAAAATGGAGTAATGGTTTGAGAAGTATGGAATTAATAGTGGACCATTAACAGCATTACCCGCACATTCCTTGAAAATTTCATCAAAATCAGATGAAAACTGTTGAAATAAGGCTCGTTTAAAAAGTAATAAATATTCACGCATGCGCAATAGCTACTAATAATAGGATTATGTTGAAATTGTTAGGGAATGCTCAAATTAATCTCTCCCACCTACCCTCCAAATTTGAGCAAGATCGGACAACGGGGGCGTGAAAAAATTATGGTTGATGGAAATTACGTTTGCGCATGAGCCGACTGAAGTATTGATTTGGGAACAACGAAACTCATAGGGGACCATCTTCACACTAACCTGCGCATACCATGAAAATTTCATGACAACCGGTTGAATATTGTGGAAATTAGGCTTGTTACAACGATTGCGGACACGGAACGAAAGTTGTTCAGAATAGTCTAAAACGTAAAATGCGAGTGGAAATTTTACCACTGTAAAACAACAACAGCCGTTTGATTTTAGTAGAGACCGCAACTTTTAAATCTCTCGAAAGTGAAAACAGTGCTTCCGCTACCTATAGGAAAACTTGGGAGCAATTTAAGAGTTGATGCATCACCAGTACTTCACTAGTAGGTACATCGCACGGACAATAGTTAATAAACTCGATTTCGCAACGTTATAATAAATTCCATCTATATCACCCGATAATTCCAGTATTGGCATTATATCAGCTCATATTTACAAGGCAATTTTTATGTATTCCAATTTCACTAGCTAGCGATTTTTGATGTAATTAACAGCTTTACCGTCCAATCAATAGATCCGCTAGCAGCGCGTGATTTCGCAATCCTCTCGTGCTTAGAAATTCGATGGTTTTCTTTTTCCGATGTTCAAGCCCTGTAGGGAAAGCGAACTATTCAACGTACAGCATGGTTTTAATCAATTCTTTGGGATTCAATTGATCATTGACAATCATAAAATTTTTACTCTGGCTGTATGGAGAAATCCAATGCCAAATAAAAGGAAAAAAAAATTATTACTGTTAGGTACCTACTTACGAGTAGAAAGAGAAAGATCTCGATTTTTGGTTTATTATTTTCAATAATAAGCCTATGTGATCGTATAGCAAAAAATTTTTATAACCCCCCCCCCCCCCCCCCCCCCCCCCCCCCCTCAAACTTTGTCACTTTACGTTTCAAGGTGCCGTAGAATCCAAATTCGAAATGTCCGTCCGCCGTTCGGGCCATAAATGGCCTAATGATTGACTTAAAAACCCGTTCTTTCGCACATAGACTCCATTTGGGGTCTAGTTGGTCCTAACGTTTAACCATCCCGATCGCTTTACTCGCATAGATGCTATGGGCCGAAAACGGGCGAAAAAGTGTCTTTTTCGAGGCTTTGAGTGTTAGACTTATGCACGCGCGCACGCCTGGCACGCTTGGGGGGGTCACGGTGGGTGGTGAGGGGGTGAGCGGGGGGTGGAGTGAGAGGAAGAACAGAGGTGGATAGAAAAGAGACTGGCAAAAGCCCCAGAGCATGCTGGTTACTATAGGTGGCTATCTGATTCAGAAATAATAAACCATTATGAAATAATTTGCAGCGTTTTTTTTTTGTAATGTTTAGCCCTTTTATATAACCCTTTAGGGTTGATAAAAATTTATGCCGAGCTTCTACGACCATCTAGACCCCAAATGTGATTTTTAACACAAGTTTAATATAGTTTGGTCTAGTATTTTAGGAGAAAAGCCGCGGTCGGCGGACGAACGAATTTTTTTATTTTTTTTTTTATTTTTTTATTATTATTATTTGATTTTAGCGAATTTTCTTAGAAAATAAAGCTATTGCAATGGCTCCACATCGAAATCTGTTTTGAGGCATTCTGAAATGATTCCTGGATTTTAACGCTTTTTTATATGTATATATCCTATACTATTAATAAGAATGAAAACTATGTCTGTCTGTTTGTCTGTCTGTCGTGTCTATGCACGGCCAAACGGCTGAGTGGGCCGGATTACGAGTGGGGGGATCTTCTTGGGATTTTCCGATAGGGTGTATAAGCGAATTTAAAATTTTTCTAATACCACCCGAACCATGAGCCGTAGGGCGGGAGGGGGGTCGAAGTAATAATTAATGTGCGCTTTTTGGACTTCCCCGCTTCCCCTACCCCTCTAAACGGCCGTCGAAAATTAAGGAAAAATACCGGTTTCGTGGGTTTTGAAACGAGAAAGACGACGGCGCGATCGGATCGCGAAAAAAATCGTATCGGGAAATGCGTCAAAAAAATGCGAATGTACGGACCGTGTTTTCTCGAAAAGTTCCGACAAAAACTACGTTTTTTCCGATTAAAATATACCCCATAAAGGTACGTTTTTTTCGAACGGTTTTTCGCGGCGAAATACAGCTTTGGGTCCGCCGAATCTGAATCCGAAATCGGATATCGAAAAAAGTGACGAGAACTCGGTCAAATGCGAGCGAGAAGCAAGAAGAAGCGTTTAACATCAGAAATTAATCGACCACGGGCCGCCGTTACACAACGTTGCTTACCTGAAAGGGACGCGATGCACTACGCACTTGACTCATTTCAACGGAATTTCATACGGGTATTTCCCAACACCTATGCAGCAATACCTTGCGAGCGAAGCGAGCAACATTCCCTAATAAATATATAAGTATATATATGTATGTGTCATTCCAGACGATAACTCTCGATAGAATTGAGATTAAAAAACTTCGTTCTTTCGCCAAAAAATCAAGCATTTCAAAAGAAAGGATGATTTTGTTGGACAACACTTTTTGAGCACATTAAATTGGTCAAGTTTCAAAAAATGTACGCAATAAAATTAATAGTTAACATTTATTTTGCAGACAGTAAATTTCAACTTGAGCGTTGCTAAGTGATGGGAGGCCGAAAATCATAATGTGAATATCGTAAACGTTAGCGTCTAAGACGTCCAGAATAATTAAAAAAAGAATCATTATTGTGAAATGTAGGTATTGAAAAAAAGCTAACCACGTAGAATTATACCGATAATTCACCTGCAAACTCCAATTCACCTCCAAACTCTGTAATAAAAATAAAAACCAAAAATTATAGAAAATTTTTGAAAATTCGCTCATATGGTCATGCTGCATGACTGGAACTTTTTTGATTCTACCCATCTTGAAACGTAAACCAAAAATATTTCAAGGGGTGTTAAAAAAAAAATTTTCTTGGTCGATTACAAAGGTTCATTATTGAAAATAATAAACCAAAAAGGATCATCCAACTTGAACGCAGATGCGTTGTCAAGAATAGAAATTAACATGAATGAAACGTCCCCTAATACTCAAAACCTTGTAGACGATGCCCTTGGCAGAAGTGATCCACCCACTCTTGCTAGGCGCGAAATTTTACTCGAGTTTATGGATGAAGACATAGATCAAATCCTATCAGAAACAGCATCCAAACACTTGCCCGTTGAAGCTGCGAATAGTCCACCTCCTTATAACAACGATGATCATGCTCCCGAATCCATGGTAGTTAATGTAGATGAAAATTCAAGATACTCCGATTCACACGCTCCCACAGTTCATTCCAACTATGAAGGAAATAGTATTTTTGAAATCCCTAGGTATCTATGAAAATCCGGTTAATGTAGGAAGACATCAAATCGAAAACGGACTTTACCTATCACCAACACTTCAACAACGGCCTATACCGACCAAGAAAAACTTGACACTATGTGTGTGTATCGGACCCCTTTTTTTGCAAGATGAAATACCTTTATAAGGAAGTGGAACACTTGCAATACCTTTTCTTTCTCTGTATTCCCCAACCTCCCATTCATCAGCCGACCCAGTGAAGCTCACAACTCCCCCGTTACCTCCTTCAATAATATTTCAACGCTGTCCTCTCCTGGTCACTTCGTCACTGTCCTTCGTTGTTATTTGCTGACAAAATTATCAAAAGTTCCAGTCATGCAGCATGATCGTATGAGCGAATTTTTGTAAATTATCGAACTATTATGACGTTATATTGTTTTGAAAATTGAGCACTTTGAGTGAAAATTACCAATTTTATAGCAAAAAACTCATTCTAAATAATAATCTATATCTATAAAAGAGGATGTATGTATGTATGTATGTATGTATGTATATATGTATATTGCCTATAGACTCCGAAACCGCTCGACAGATTTTAATGAAACTTACAGGTATTATTAGGCATGATTCAAGGATTGTTCCTGTAAAGTTTGGTGCAAATCCGTTCGAAGGGCTCTGACCCAGAGGGCATAAAAGGGTGCAGTGTCAGGTATTAGAAATTTTAGTGGTTGTAGAAATAGTTGAACAGAAAGTACTGGTACCTTCTTGACGGCCTACTACATTTTTTTGACATTTTATGTCTTTACTATGGCACATAAATGAAAAAGCGTCACGCGGGGAGCGTCACGCGGGGAGCGACACGCGGGGAGCGTCACGCGGGGAGCGTCACGCGGTGAGCGTTACGCGGAGATTCCCTAATGATCCCACGATTCTGAGATTTGGTATGTAGCCCCTTGAGGGACTTCTGAAACACAACTGACCGATCCCAGATCAGCTGAGTGGGTCTAGAGTCCAGTTTTTTCCCTAATGATCCCACGATTCTGAGATTTGGTATGTAGCCCCTTGAGGGACTTCTGAACACAACTGACCGATCCCAGATCAGCTGAGTGGCTCTAGAATCCAGTTTTTTCCATAATGATCCCACGATTCTGAGATTTGGTATGTGGGCCCTTGAGCGACTTCTGAACACAACTGACCGATCCCAGATCAGCAGAGTGGATCTAGAATCCAATTTTTTCCCTAATGATCCCACGATTGACTTAATAACAGTTTAAAATTACGATCAATAAACAAATTTAATTTGGGCGCAGCAACGCGCGCGGGGGGAACGCTAGTCTGCTATACAAAAAGAGGTTTTGGATTTTTTAACTTTTTTGCTGTTTTTACTGATTTTTAAGAACATTTTAATGAAATTTAAGTAATTTTTCACCATAATTTTGTACATCATAAATTTTCGAATGTTCTATTTTATACTGTATAAAATTCTATTTTATACTATTTTATACGATGTTATACTATTAGCGAATTTTTGAAGAAAATTGAGCTATTGCTCTCGCCTCAAAATTTGTAGAATGTGAATTTTTGAAAAACTTTTAGGCTGAAATCCGTTTCAGGCTATTCTGGATCATATTCTGAAGTTTAACGCATTTTTTTATGTATGTCTGTAGGTATATAATTATGTATGTATGCCTGTATGTATATAATTATGTATGTATGTATGTATGTGTCATTCCAGACGATAACTGTCCGTAGAATTGTGCTAGAAACTTCAAACAAATTTTAAAATGTTAAGGACACAAAACGAAAGTTCAAGTTCGTTGGCCAGCATGATCGGATTACATCTTCGGGTTGAAATTTTCAAAAATGTAGTCCAAAATTTCAAAATAGCCTGTTTTTTGCGATTTGTTGCGCGAAATAATTTTTTCAGCATACTAACATGTGGTATATTCGGAATCAGCGTAAAATTTCCTATAAGAATTCGTATCAAGTTTTCAAAAATTTCAAAGTTGAAAAATCAGTCAAAAATCGAAATAATGCCGTTCGCTAGTTGTAAAAATCGGTAATATTTGCATGAAACATTGTCCAAATTCAGATTGAACTACTCTTACGGAAGTATCCCTGTATAACCAATCCTAAAACCATGCTGTTTAAGGCTAGAACCATGCTGTAGATAGAATTTGATTCCATGTTTGTCTATCAAAATCATAAACTAAAATTTCTCTACACGATCAGTAGCGACTGAAATGTCGAAGATTTCTTCAAAAATTCGCTCATGGGGTCATGCTGCATGACTGGACTTTTTTTTTATATTATTTTTTATATCATATTTATATAATATTTTTATTTATTTTATACTATTTTATACTGTAGTTAATAAACTTTATTTGAGCAAGATCTGCCAAAAAATATAAATTTAACTATTTTTAGCCTTTATTTGCTATTTTTTGTGATTTTTCAGCACTTTTTTTGAAATTTGACCAATTTAATGTGCTCAAAAAATACTGGCCAACAAACTCGTCCTTTCGTTTGGAAAGCTTGATTTTTTGGCGAAAGAACGGAATTTTTATCCCAATCCTAAGGAGAATTATCGTCTGGAAAGACACACACACACAATTTTTTTTTTTACAAATCTTCCCTCAAAGGCGGAGGGGGCTATATATATATATATATATATATATATATATATATATATATATATATATGTATGTATGAAAAAACTTTAATCTCTAGGATTCGTTTCGGAATGTCTCAAAACGGGTTTCAATTAAGGAATTTTTCAACAATTTTGATTTTGAAATTTTCGGAGCCATTGAATATATATTCCATGGCCATATATATATATATATATATATATATATATATATATATATATGTATGTATGAAAAAACTTTAATCTCTAGGATTCGTTTCGGAATGCCTCAAAACGGATTTCAATGAAGAAATTTTTCAACAATTTTGATTTTGAAATTATCTGATCCGTTGCAATAGCTTCATTTTTCACGAAAATTCGCTAACTACCCCTCTGTTCTAGTATAGTGCGGTTCAGATGGAAGTTCATTGTGGAATCTCACTTTTAAATAATTAAACGGTCGATGACTTGTGAAAAAATGAATACCAATTGGCGCTAATATTTCAAAGACATGCAGAAGGAGGACATTGTCGTATTCATCTCAACCTCACTTAATAAACGCTACTAATTATATTTAGAAGGTTTATTATTTCTGTATTACATAAACCTTCTACACAGATCATTGGTCTATCATTATTATACCATGTATGTAGTACATTCCATAGGGTATACAGAAAACAGGTCTGCCAAACTGCAGGAGTCGTTTTTAGAGCTAATTTTTAATCCCAAGTTCCTCCTAGAGATTTTTTTAAACGCTTAGTTTTCGAGTAATTTAATTTTCAAGATTTTATTCGACCTTTTGTCACTAAAATGATCGTAACTCCCTTAATTTGCTATTTAAATACAAATTTGAGGATACCTTTGGAACGAGCAATAAATTCCCTATCCGATAGATTCCTGAAATATTTTAAAAATTGAGGTTTGATTTGACAAATTCTTATGAAAAGCCAATTTTACCTTATTTTGGGAAACCAGGTTTTTTTTTTTTTTTTTTTTTAACCGGAAATTAAACTATGAGAACCAACATTTTTTTCAAGATGCAAGAACGGTAAAAACTGTTCCAAAATCTTACCTTTCCAACGATTTAGTCAATTTTACTTTTACCTACTTCGCTAATTAGGAAAGAAAATTATGTTTGAAGAACATTGTTTTTTCAACGTAATCAAGGGTTTCCTTGAAAATACGAGTTTGGGGTCGGTTTCTACGTTAAATGCTGAATCGAATGGTACCACTTGCATATCTCCCCGACCCAGATAGGTATAACCTATTAAAGTAAAAAAAAGTGTGCACAAGAACTTGGCTCGGTGAATTCGGAACATTTATTGAATTTCAAAAGAAACCAATCATATTAGTCCAGTCAAGGAATGAGGTGTAGAGTGCGTGAGCAGGTAACTAAACGATTCCTTCAGAAACTTGTTCAGGGGGCTTAGGTTGTTAACATACCAAAAGTCCTGACTCCTAGGTGATGAGCGGTGGGGGGGAGGTGGGGGTAAAGGTACGAATTTTGGGTTTTTCGCTTGTATCTCGAAAACGGTGCATCGGATAGAAATATTTTTAGATAATAAAATGGAGTTCTTAAAATTATCTAAAACTTTTATATCATATGTTTTTTTCTAATTCCTAACCGTTTTCGAGCTATACCCTCGGAAAAAGTTGAAATTTACAAAAAAAAATCAATTTACGTCAAAATATTCATAAACATTGCATCATATTGTCTAAACCTATTCATAAACGAAAAGTATGAATAGGAAAGAAGTTGTAGATTTTTAAATTCCCTTTTAGAATATAATATATTCTATACATATACTATACTATATATATACATAATATACTATACATATACTATATATTATATACATATGCTGATTAATGTCCAACCCGCCTAAAGTTACAGCTATTTTAAAACTTGTATAGCATTTTGCAATTTTCAGAAAACTAGTTTGTATATCAACCTTTGTTCGTTCATCTAATAACATATATGGCCACTTATAAGCAAGTTATTAAATAAAGTAGAAAAACAAATGATGATGACAAATTTTCACACTTTATTCTACAGATAGTTTCGTTACACCAATACAATAATAATTGTAAACCCCATTGTTCTCAATATATTCCTAATGTTTTACTCTCAACTTTAAAAGTAATCAAATTTTCATCCTCTTTGAACTTGAGGGCCCAGGCAATGATTGTTCTTCCATGGCATCTTCTTCCTCAGTAGCGGGTGGCTCTTGCTGAATGGGCTCTACATCGTCTTCATCGTCCTCATCGTCAACAGGCACGCGGTTCAGGCGGCACTTCCCTTGACAGTGGAGGCACGCTGCAGAACAGGTGAGCATCGCTTTTCGGCAGCCACATTTTCCAATTACACAATCCTTGGTGCAGCGGCAAAATATAGTTTTCAGAAGAACCTCTGGTGCTGGTCAATTTTCCATTGTAATTGCCACCAGGGTGTCTCCTACACGTTTCCACCCCCAATCTTGAGGGGGCAGCTCATTACCGAGCCACTGCTGCACTTGGTGGTAGGTTCGCCGAGAGTGCTGTTTAGCTGCATTCTCTGTTGGAAGTAGGGAGCTGATTTCAGGCTTCATATTTGCCACTGACCTCGTAAACGATTGGAAGCGGTACTGGTTAAGGGAAGTTTGTTTTTTTGGCGCCTTATACCACTTCAGAAAGCACATCTCCCCAGCCTTTTCAACATGGTCGTAAGTAGAGGAGGGGTTAGAAAATGTCATTGCTGCTTGCTGGATGATTTCTGACTCCAAGTACAATTTAAAGAAGACCACCTTGCTTCTCCTGAAAGTAGCAGAAGTTGTGTCGCATCCGGTAAATGAATGAAGGAACAGGATGTGTTCAAATCTACGGTGCTGCATCTCTTGGGTGGACAGTACTATTGTTTTGGTTTTCCCTCGTCCGGGTTTCAGCATAAAGATATCTCGGGTCGCAGGAGTGGAAGCAATCAACAGGACAGCAAGGTCTACATCCTCACCAACGACAGCCACAGAGTTGTGAGTGGATTGTTCAACAGTAGTCTTCACGATTAGGATGTCAGCGTCATCGGTAGCCTGAAGAGTATGTATCCCTTTCTCCTGCAGCTTTATCTCCAGTAAGGAGATAAAGTTAGTTTTGTTGGTAGGATTTGATAAAAAGTCTTCCTGTTTAACAGGTATTTGTGTTTAACAAAGAATATTTTGGGCCATTAAAAAAAAAGAATTATTATTGAACTTGTTTTTATTGAAAAATTACTTAGTTTTAATTTTTTATATAACGCTTAGGACCGATACGGATAATTGGCGATTCGGTTAATCGGCGTTCTATTGCATACGGCTCTTTTAATGTTGTTTTCGAGTATTAAATTTAATTGACTAACTAATTGCTGATATTGTTATCTGTAATTTAAACAAAATACACAAACAAATGTTGTGGGTTAAGAATATGATATACAAACTAATTTTCTGATAATTGCAAAATGCTACACAAGTTTTAAAATAGCTGTAACTTTAGGCGGGTTGGACATTAATCAGCATATGTATATATATTCTAAAAGGGAATTTAAAAATCTACAACTTCTTTCCTATTCATACTTTTTGTTTATGAATAGGTTTAGACAATATGATGCAATGTTTATGAATATTTTGACGTAAATTGATTTTTTTGTTGTAAATTTCAACTTTTTCCGAGGGTATAGCTCGAAAACGGTTAGGAATTAGAAAAAAACATATGATATAAAAGTTTTAGATAATTTTAAGAACTCCATTTTATTATCTAAAAATATTTCTCTCCGATGCACCGTTTTCGAGATATAAGCGAAAAACCCAAAATTCGTACCTTTACCCCCACCTCCTCCCCCCCGCTCATCACCTAGGAGTCAGGACTTTTGGTATGTTAACAACCTAAGCCCCCTGAACAAGTTTCTGAAGGAATCGCTTAGTTACCTGCTCACGCACTCTACACCTCATTTTGGGTCATTTATTGACTGGACTATATGTAAAAAATAAATAGAAGGGTAAACTTGGTAACATAATTTTCACTTCATCAACACGTAACAAATTGATTCAACTTGTAGTAACAATGGAATGAAACCTCCAAAACTTCAAAACCTTCCCTCATTGTTACTATGTTACATGGTGACTGTTGACAAACCAAGCTTCGACCGTAACAACTGAAATTTACTCCTGGACAAAGGTTTTGTAAATATGTCAGCAATTTGGTTTTCAGTGTCCACTTTTTCGATGTTCAGCTCCCCACTGGTGACCAATTCCCTGACGAAGAAATGCCTTGTCCTGATATGTTTCGTTCGTCTGTGGAACTCAGGATTTTTCGCAAGTCGAATGGCAGCTTCATTGTCCACAAACAGTGTTGGAACCTCTTCCAAACTATCCATTTCTTGAAGTAATCGGGTGAGCCACACGACTTCCTTCCCTGCTTCACGAGCTGCCACAATCTCAGCTTCCGTCGTTGAGATCGCAACTGATGCTTGTCTCTTGCTCACCCAAGACAGCGCTCCACCTCCAAAAAGAGCTACAACTCCAGAAGTTGATCTTCCTGTCTCAACATCTCCACCATGATCAGCGTCACTATAACTTTCCAAAGTTTTACTCTGATCGGCTGAGTATGTTAGCCCTATATTGGTGGTCCCTTTTAAATACCGGAAAACCCTCTTGACTTTCAACCAGTCCTTCAAAGTTGGTTTTTCCAAACTTCGTGATAGAACGCCAACTGCATACGCTATGTCAGGTGGGTTCCTACCATCAAATACATCAGCGCACCAATAGCTTGTCGGTAAGGTAATGACTCCTCAACATTGTCATGTTTCTCATAATCATCCGAGTCCTTTTCCATTGGTGTCGCTACAGGTCGACAACTCTCCATACCAAATTTTTCCAATACCTTCTTCAGGTAGGCTTTCTGGGTTATCATGATTTTCCCATCTTCTTTTTTAAGTTCAAACCCCAAATAGTATGACGCAGGTTTCGTGGTGATCTTGAACTCCTTCCTAAGATCCTTCACAAAATTGTGCAGGTCTTCTTTACACGTTGCAGCTAAGATCCCATCATCAACATACAGAGCAACCATGATCTGTACCAATCCCGACTTCTTCAGGAACTAACATGGATCCGCCTCACTTGTCTTGAACCCTATTTTCTTTAAATATTCAGCAATTCGCATATTCCAGCACCGAGGAGCTTGTTTTAAGCCATAAAGACTTTTAAGCTTACATACTCGACCTGAATTGTCAGAAAATCCATCGGGCTGTTTAATGTAAATTTCCTCCTCTAAATGTCCGTAAAGAAAGGCTGTGGAAACATCAAATTGTAGCAGGTGCATATTTCTTGATGCAGCAACACTCAACAAAGCTCTAATAGTGCTTGCTCTAGCCACTGGAGCAAAAGTTTGATTGTAGTCCACTCCTTTCTTCTGTGAAAACCCTTGCACAACAAGTCGAGCCTTGAAACGTTCAATTGATCCATCAGGATTCATTTTAACCTCGTAAACCCATCGCGTTGGTATTGCTTTCTTGCCCAGTGGTAACTTCATCATTGTCCAAGTTTGATTTTCAAGAAGTGAATTAAATTCGCTCTTCATAGCATTCTTCCAGTCTTCGGTATTTGCACAGCTCATAGCTTCCCTATAATGTTTCGGTTCACTCAAGTCATTAATTTCGATTTCAGCAGACTCTGTTAAGAAAGATATTGAATGAAACCATTGAGGAGGTCTCAATGTTGATCGATCACGCAGTTGTCGAACGCATGGTTCCTCCGGATCATTTTCAATACTTTCTTCAATCTCCTGATCCTCTTCCAAAGGTACTTCAACCAAATCTTGCTGAACCGAAGTTGGTGAAACAGGTGTATCAACGTCGACATTTGTGTCTAAGTTCAAATGTTCATTAAAGTTTTCTCTCCCCTCTACACGAATATTTCGAAAGTTGATACTATCATCTTCTTCTTCTTCAACCTCACTACCGTTGTTCAATGAAAAATCAGGGGTACTAGTGACAGTTTCATCAAAAATAACGTCCCTAGATCGGACCAACCGATGTCTCTCAAAAGACCAAATACGGTAACCATCATCTCCATCATACCCTATTAGAACACCTTTTATTGATTTTTTACACATCTTTTTCCTCTGCTGTTTAGGAATATGTGCATAGCAAGTACAACCAATTATTCTTAAATGTTTGATACATGGTTTCTTTCCCATCCAAAGCTCATACGGTGACATTCCTTCAACACTTGAAACTCCATTCCTATTTGTAGTGGATTTATATATGTCTGACTTGGTGTAGGTAGACCAAGTGGGACATTTATGTTCTGATTATGCGGGTTAGTTCCTGTGGTATTTCCGAAAGGAATGTGAGCGAAATCGCCAAGGTCAGCTTGCTTGGCGGGAGGAACTTGAGGATAGTTCGTGTAGTGGCCGCGTGGAGCACTGGGCTCGCTTAGTGGGTGCTGGGTCCGATCTGTTTGGTGCTGAGCCGTTGTGTAATATTCCGGCCTAAGATTTATATCTGTAGGGGGAATATACTGGGCTTGGTTGAGGTACTGAAAAGTATCCTGTGTTTTGAGCAAGTTGGGAGTGAGTTTGACACTCGGATCGGCCGGGTAGCCTTGCGTAGAATATCGTGGATATTCAGATATCTTTGTCGAATCATGATGATTGACTTCAGAGCGAGTCTGGAAGGTATCCTCGAACTTTTTGTGTGTGTGAGGCTTGGCCTAACGTTTCCTTCATGGATACGTTAGGTAGTAAGGCGATCTCTTCGCGAGAATCGAGCCTTTGTCTGTCGCTAGGACCAGCGGACGAGTCGAGTATCGGGTAGGGAGCGCTTCGCGGGCTAGAGCTCCCGGCCGCGCCGTGTTCTGCTTCCTCTTGCATGAGGAAGTAGGACGGGCGGCGCTCCATCGATGTACCCGAGTTGATTAACTCGTTTTTAATACCTCTCCGTATAGGATGCAGGATTTGGAAGGTGGACTCGCTTGACAGAGCTTCTTTCCTTTGCTCGGATGTCAGGGTCCTACCTTGTAGCCTTGAAAAAGGCTTCCTTGGACGATAAATTAGAGCGGATGAGCTGAGTAATTTATCGGCGTGCCCCAGCGGTCGGTGACGAGCTTAGTGCTACGAAACCCGGGCGACACGTCTCGAACGTCCCAGCGGGCGTACGATCTAATGAGAATATCAATAGATGTACCGGGTGGCGTTCTGACAGAAGAACTACGTTGGGCAATGAGCAGGATAAAGGATCACTGGACTCGTAGATGCCAAAGCGAGATCTGTGAGGAGAGAAGATATGCCTTGTGAGCAGTAGAATGCCGTTCTGAGAAGAACTCGTGAGCAGAAGGGTGGTCAGCGTAGAGCGTGTAGAAAACTTCGTACTGGTAGAGTGTAGTCGTCGAGAGCGGTGAGTGGAATGAATTTCGGAGGGCTCCGTGCGGGGTAATTATAGGGAGGTGGCCGCCTCCTGCCGCCCCTGATTGGTCCGCTTAATTTCATTAGTTCACCATGTGTTTTCTTATTGGCTCGCACATTGTTTTCTCAGAATCTGTGAATATGATAGCTGAGTTGGTCTTTCGGGGGTGGCTTCCCCGCGTCCGTCGCTGAGACGGGGTCCCCGGAGGTGGCTTCTCTGCGTCCGTCGCTGGGACAGGGTCCCCGGGGTGGCTTCTCTGCGTCCGTTGTTTAGACGGGGTCCTCGGGTGGCTTCTCTGCGTCCGTTGTTTAGACGGGATCCCCGGGGGTGGCTTCTCTGCGTCCGTTGCTGAGACAGGGTCCCCAGGGTGGCTTCTGAACCAGAGGTGGTTGCTTGCCGCCTCCTGGTTGGTTCGTCTATTGTCTCTCGCGCAATCAGAGTTTCTGATTGGCGTGTAGGCTTGCTAGAACCGTCCTTGTTAGTTCTAGAGGACATTTGATTGTCTGTTTGAGTTTTCTCATTCAAGGCGACTTGGTTCGAGATACTTGTCGCGTCTCTCTCGCCCAGTAAGTGTTTAGGGAGGTCGCCTTGTATGTTATTTGATAATATTTCACTTTTGAGAGAGAATTTCGTATTTTCTCTCTGGTGAAATATTTTGTTTGACGGAGTTATAACTCGACGTCTTATAAACATTTGTGTGCCATGTCTACCTCTTTTTGGTAGCCCTGAAAAGGGCTGTTGAAAAGAGGGGGTGGTTTTCACCACACTATTCAAAACATAAGCAGCAGTGTTGATAATTTCAGCCCAGAGGCCTTGCGGTAAATCTCCACGAGCATGCATAAGAGTCCGTCCTGCTTCAACGACAGTTCGATTATCTCTCTCACAACAACCATTCTGCTCGGGTGTATAAGGCATTGTTAATCTTTGCCTTATTCCATTTTTAACCAAAATATTTCTGACAGCTTCACAATCAAATTCTCCTCCATTGTCACTCAAAAGATTTTTTACTACATGACCTAAAACTTTAGTTTCTGCTAACATTTGTTCCAATTTTGAGGCAACCTGTGACTTCTCCTTTAGAAAATAAATGTATCGAAACCTCGAGTAGTCATCTTTAAAACAAACATAATAACGATAACCTGAAAGAGATCTGTTAAAAGGACCAACAACATCACAATGAATTAATTCTCCTGGTGTAGTTGCCCTTATTCTGGTTCCAAATTTCCGTCTATGTGCTTTTCCGTAAACACAGGCCTCGCAAAATCGACCATCAGATTTGAGCTCTAAACCTAATTCTCTAGCTACAACAGTTTTTACATGACGAGTGTTCTGATGCACAAACCTCTCATGATAAAGTTGCATTTGATCTTTATTATCAACAATAGAAACAGTTACATTATTTGGAATTACATGCATTAAATTCAATTTAAATAAACCACCTTTGTGAATTCTAGTACCTTTCAATATCTTCTTCCTCCGAACAAAAAAAGAACAAGTTTCAGAATATGAAACAAACTTGCTATTAAGGTTCTTGTCCTGAGCTGCGAGGGTTGAGAACAAATTTTTCTTAATATTCGGTACTAGCCAGACTTCAGTAAGATCAAAGGTTTGCTTTCTTCCTTCTACATCCGAGATAACCTTCACAGTTCCTTTTCCAAGGGCTTCAATAGTATCCCCATTTGCTGTTGTTACACCATGCCACGAAGTAAAAGGCTCAAATGTGTCAAAAATGTCTCTACGATGGCTAATATGGTTAGTGAAATGATTTAAACTCAAATGTGAGCTTTATTCAATCAAGAACTTCACATAGTTGATAATGAATTATGAACTAACAAGATTGGGGTAACGATGTAGTAAGGTATCTAAGGAACATAATTATGGTAAAAGAAGTATATCTGGATCGAACATCATTATTCTCCCCGTCTAGGATAAAGTAACATAGTCCTTCAAGTATGCAGGGGGACGTCTACTTCTAATCGGACGAACGGACTCTACAGTAGTTTGCGTGGGGGCATCGTGGATTGAAGGAGTTTCTTCGGTCGCCAGGTTGTGATTGTTGTTGTCTCCTGGACATGCGTCTTCTTGAAATAGGTTTCCTGGTCTTGCTGGAGATAGTTGGATCTGCATGTTAGGGCTTGGTGGAGAGGAGACGTGAACTGGGCTAGAGGTCGATGGGGGAGAAGGGCTAACACGGGCAAGACTCGAATCTCCACGAGGAGCCAAATGCTTGAGGGATACAGTGTCTTCCCGACCTGATGGGTGTCGAACTAAGGCGTACTCGGGGTTTGCTTCTATTAGCTCTACTTCCTCGACTTGTGGTTCGTATTTATTTGATCGATTCTGCCTTTTGAGGAGGACAACGCCTGGCTCGCTTAGCCAGGTTGGCAAGGCACACCCATAAGTCGACCGTCGATTATGGTAGAACATTCTCTCATGTGGAGTGCAGTTAGTGGCAGTGCACAAGAGAGATCGAATGGAATGTAGAGCCTCAGGTAAAACTTGCTCCCATTGAGTGTGTTTTAGGTTCTTACTCTTGAGTGCCAGTGAGACAGCTTTCCACACAATGTCGTTGTACTTTTCTACCTGGCCATTGGCTTGAGGATTATAGGGCGTTGAGTGACTTGTGGTGGTGCCACGGGAATGGAGGAATTTTGTGACATCATTTGACATGAAAGAAGCCCCACGATCTGAATGAACAGATGCTGGCATCCCGAATGTTGTAAAAAGCTCAGTAAGACACTTGATCATGGTAGAACTACTGATATCCTTGCAGGGGAAAGCGAACGGAAATCGGGAATACTCATCAACGATTGTTAGAATGTAGGGGTGGCTTGTGGATGTTGGGAGTGGACCTTTGAAGTCAATACTGATTCGTTCGAAGGGTTGAGTGGCTTTTATCAATACCCCAGGACTTTTCCTGTAGTACCTCGGCTTTATTTCGGCACAGATGGGGCAAGTGTTTGTCATTCTACGGACTTCATCAAGTGTAAATGGAAGATTGCGACTTCGAATCCAGTGGAACATACGAGTTATGCCTGGATGACAAAGAGCATTATGCATAGAGTATAGGGATTCAGTGTTGACAGCACCACAGATTCTTGATAAAGTATCTGCAACAATATTGTCTTTTCCTGGTCTATAAATTATGTCAAAATTGAAAGCAGAGAGGTCCAGCCGCCAGCGCATTATTTTGTCATTCTTTATTCTGCTAGAATGTTTCAAACTGAATATGAATGAGAGAGCCTCTTGATCCGTCACCACAGTGAAATGTCTTCCGAGAAGAAAATGCCTCCATTTCTTCAAACACTCAACGATTGCAGAAGCCTCTTTCTCTATTGCTGAATGATTCCTCTCACTCGTAGATAATGTCCGTGAGAAAAATGCAACTGGACGATTCCTCTGAGAAAGTGTTGCTGCTATGGCAAAGTCTGAAGCATCAGTTTCAACCTGCAATGGGACACCGTCTTCAATTGTTGCAATGGCTGCTTCTGCGATATCATTTTTTAAAGCTTCAAAACATTTTAATGCTTTCGGAGAAAGAGGGAACGATTTGCATTCAACTAAAGGTCGTATTTTTACAGAGAATTTGGAAATCCACTTTGAGTAATGGGCAAACATACCCAAGACCCTCTGCAAGGATTTGGCATCAGCAGGTGGCGGGAATATGAGCAAGGATTTCATTCTATTTGGATCTGGCCTGATGGTGTGATTTGAAATGAGGTGTCCTAGGATGGTTATTGAAGTTTGAGAGTACTTACACTTAGCATCATTCAGTGTTATTCCATACTTTCTTACTGCAGCACAGAATTTTTGTAAATTTTGATCATGCTCTTCCTGAGAATTTCCACAAACAGTAACATCATCAATATAAGCATACACTCCTTGCAGATTCTCATCGTGTATGATCTTATTAATGAAGCGTTGGAAGCCTGCTACCCCATTAGTCAATCCGAAAGCAATGACACGGAATTGATAAAGGGAACCTCCAGCTTCAAATGCTGTAAATGGTCGATCAGCGGCATGTATTGGAACTTGGTGATAGGCACTCTTTAGATCAAGAGTACTGAAGACGGAATTTTGAGCAATTTTTGATACCATCTCATCTATATTAGGGACTGGATATGCATCAAGAAGTGTGAATTTGTTAATGGTTTGGGACTAATCTATAGCATTTCCGAATTGAGTTAAACTTTTTCCATTTAGGTTTAGTTCTTTTCCATTTAGGTTTAAACCTTTTCCACTTAGGTTTAGACCTTTTCCATTTAGATTTAAACCTTTTCCATTTGGATTTAGACCTTTTTCATTTAGATTTAAACCTTTTCCATTTAGATTTAAACCTTTTCCATTTAGATATAAACCTTTTCCATTTGGATTTAAACTCCATCAAAACGTCAGTAGTTAGCCCCATCATAGTAAGTAAGTGCCTACCTACTAAAATTTCATTAGGCTAGAAGTAAAAAAAAAAAAAGGAAACGGATAGTTATAACTTAATTTATAACTTCCGTTCATGAGAAATTCTTGTGTTCAAAAAACATTTGTTCATTATTATATATATTACATTTCTGTGCATAAAAAAAACACTTGCATGATTTAATTTTCAAGTTGTGGCATAATAACGTCGGGTTAGAGGTAAAAGTACCGAAGAGGTAAATTCATATTGTGCAAAAATCAAATTAAAATTTCAAAAGTTAGTTTGGTAAATATGATTATTTTCTTAGGTTGGATACATAGTTTGATGATATTGATCACCAATAATAACAACAGTTAAATAATCATAATATTCTGCATTTGATTTTCCCACGTGTTGAATTTGTGACTTGGGTACTTTTACCTCTAACTCCACGATAATTTCCTGAGTTTAAATCCAAATGGAAAAGGTTTAAATCCAAATGGAAAAGGTTTAAATCTAAGTGGAAAAGGTCTAAATCTAAATGGAAAAGGTTTAAATCTAAATGGAAAAGGTCTAAACCTAAATGGAAAAGGTTTAAAACCAAAATGAAAAAGGACTAAACCTAAATGGAAAAGGACTAAACCTAAATGGAAAAAGTTTAACTCAATTCGGAAATGCTATATACACATCCGTCTTTTGTGGTTTTCATTTTCCACAACTAGAACTTGAGCACGCCATGGTGATTGACTCTCTTCAATAATACCTTCAGATAATAATCGTTCAACTTCCTGCTGAATGAATGCTGAATCTCTTGCACTGTGTCTGCGAGACTTAGTGGCAATAAGCTTGATATTGTCAGTGAGATTAGTAAAGAGGCGAACAGGTTCAATATTCACCTGCGCAACACTACATATTGAAAGGGGAGGTTTGGGCCCCCCGAAAATCATATTTACACTTGAATGGTCCTTGAATACGTCATGGCCAAGGAGAACGTCGGCACAGAGATTCGGTAAGACAGAGAGCTTCAACCTTGGATAGGAATGGTCGAGTAACTTTAAATCAGTAGTTATGTAACCCTTTATGATTGCTGAATAACTTGTTGAAGCCATGGATACTTTACTGGCCTCGGGGGTGATAGAAATTTTATGCATATTAACGAAATCCTCATTAATGTAGCTGCTGGAACTTCCAGTATCAATGAGACAGTTTGCTTTCAGCCGTTTCCCTAATATGACCTCAACGACTGCTTTACGCAACAAGCCAGGATTAGCGGCAATAAGCGTCGCTAAAGTCTCCTCATCACTATCTACTAAGGCGGATGTAGTTTTCCTCTTGTTTCTAGACTGGCAGACTACAGCAAAATGACCTTTCCTCTGACAGGATTGGCACAACGCATCTCGCGCGGGACATTCAGAGCGAGGGTGTCGAGCCTTTCCACAAAACCAACACGATTCTTGCTTTTTTGACTTATGACTGTTTGTTTTCTGCTTATTTAAAGCCATTATGCTTTGATAATCATTGTCGGAATTGCAAGAATCTTGAAGGTTTTTACAAGTGGAGGCGGAAGTGGAGGGCTGTGAGGAGTAGTACTGAGCATGTTTGCTTCCAGACTCAATAGCCCGTGCCTTGTCTATGGCTTCCTCTAAAGGAAGAGTAATGTTTTCCAAAAGACGTTTGCGTATTTCTCCGGAAGACATGCCATTTATGAAGGAATCTCTAATCATGTCATCACGATTGACATCCGCCGAAACTGCCTTGAAATTGCAGTCCTTACTTAGAATTTTGAGAGATTGAATGTATTGATCGATTGACTCGTCAGCTTGTTGCTTCCTAGTTAAGAGCTGGAACCTCGCAAAAACTTCGTTTTTGGGTTTAATATACAGACTATTCAGAGTTTCAATAGCTTTAGCATAAGAAGCACATTCGGAAATGAATTCATATATAGAATGTGATAAAAAATTGATCAATACTTTTTTCTTCTTAACTTCGGTAATGTTAGGGTCCGATTCTTCAAGGTAGTTGTCGAATGTGACAAACCAATGGGCCCATTCTTTGCTTGCCGATGGAGCATCTGGTAATGTTTCGAAACGACGTGGTTTCAGTGCGTTTTCCATGATTTTATCTTGATTGAATAAATTGAAATGATTTAACTCAAATGTGAGCTTTATTCAATCAAGAACTTCACATAGTTAATAATGAATTATGAAATAACAAGATTGGGGTAACGATGTAGTAAGGTATCTAAGGAACATAATTATGGTAAAACAAGTACAACTGGATCGAACATCATTACAGTTAGTAGCTCCACTGTCAACATACCAATTCTCGTAGTCACATTCAGCCGCAAATACAGAGACACTTTCAGCGAACAAAGCCAATTTTGCGCTTTCAGAACGCTTCTTCGAATCCCCTGCTTTGGCTGGTTTCTGTGGTCTACCATCTGCAAGCCACTGACGACAAAATCTAATAGTATGACCTTGTTTGTCACAATATCTACAAATAAATGTTTCTCTCTTTTTCTTATCCTTTTCTGCTGAACCTACAGCAAGAACTTCAGAGCTGTCTTGCGCCTTACTCTTTCGAGCTAACGCCCTCTCATGAGCACACAACTGAGTCGTTAAATTGTCCACAGTTCTCTCAGCTTTTGCAATCAAAACCCAGCTTGATTTAAAGGAAAAATATTCATCAGGTAAAGTACCAAGAATCTTACAGATAAGGAAAATTTCAGGTAGGTAGTTCAACTGTTCCTTTTCCTTTCACCCGAAACTTCTCTTTTCAAAACAATCCAAAGATTTTTCAATCTGGAAATGTGTGTAGCCATATCGTCATCTTCTTGACGTGTTAAGTTGAAAAATTGAAGGCAAACGTCATATGCTTTATCTTCTGCACTTCCATCGAAAAGTCTATTCAGCTCTAACCACACATCTCTAGCATTAGAGAATCTCATAATTTTATGAATGTCTTCTTCACTCAAATTCTTCGTAAAAACCACAAGAGCACTGCTGTCGGCGGCCATAAATCGCTTCAACTCTTCCCCATGCTGCGCTTTTCGCGCGGAAGATGCATCTGCTCATGGTTCTGCGGGCTTACAAAAGTTTCCTTCCACAACCTCCATAGCATCAGGAATTCCCCTCAATAGAGTACAAACTTTGTACTTCCAAACCAACCAGTTACTCTTGCCATTTAAAAGACCCAATTTCACTTTTGCCAAATCCATAGTTCACTAATCGTACCAACACTAATTCGTACCAATTTGTGAATTGTACCTAACGCACTGCGCTCATAACCTATTAAAGTAAAAAAAATGTGTACACAAGAACTTGACTCGGTGAATTCGGAACATTTATTGAATTTCAAAAGAAACCAATCATATGTAAAAAATAAATAGAAGGGTAAACTTGGTAACATAATTTTCACTTCATCAACACGTAACAAATTGATTCAACTTGTAGTAACAATGGAATGAAGCCTCCAAAACTTCTTGAAAATACGAGTTTGGGGTCGGGTTTTACGCATGTTTTAATGCTGAATCGAATAGTAACACTTGCGTATCTCCCCGACCCAGATAGGTATAACCAAGTTTTAAACATTAACTCACAAATTCGAGTTCATTCTGTATGATAAAGTTCATGTGTTTTCAGGGGTGAAAATAGTGTAAAAACTAGTGTAACTAAAGTGTAAAACGTAAAACTCGATTAAAACTGGGTTCGGGAGATGAGAATGTGTTACCATCCGATTCAGCGTAGAAAAAACGTAGAAGCCGCCCTCAAACTCGTATTTTCATAGAAAGTCATTTTTCAAGAAAACCCTCGATTTCATTGGGAAAACAATGTTTTTTCAACATTATTACACAGTTTTCTCCCCTTATTAGCAAAGTAAAAGTACTTAAAATTGACTATACCATTGGAAAGGTAAGATTTTGGTGCTGTTTTTAACGTTCTTGCATCTTGAAAAAATATTGGTTCTCACAGTTTAATTTCCGATTGAAAAAACTCGTGGTTTCCCAAATTAGATAAAAATTTCCTTTTTAGAGGGTTTAGTCATGTCTTGAACCTTAATTCTTTAAATAGGTCAGGCATCTGTCCGATTGGCAATTTAATGGTATTTCTAACGGTATCTTCAAATTTTAATTCACTCAGCAAATTAAGGGAGTTATGATCTTTTTAGTGACAAAAGGTTGAAACGCGAAAAAATCTTGAAAATTAAACTCAAAAACTAAGCGTTATAGCGAGACACCCTGCATAACTGGCAAAATTTCTAGCCATGTTCTATAATATTCGGCTTTTGGTGTCTTGGCTAGGTTAAAGATTGGTGGTTTGTTAGGGTCCGTTTTTAAATATGGAATTGATGTATGGAGAAACTATGTTGGAGAAACGAATAGTCCTTCAAAAAGGTATTTTGAAAGTAAAGTTGGGGAAAACCAGAATATTTAGTCCTAAAAGTTCAAAAATATTTAGTACTAGACAACTTTTGATTAAACAATTACTCCACCTTCACAAGAACATTAGAATTATATTTATAGCACATTTTCACTGTTATCCCACCCGCTCTACCTTGGAACAAAACATTGTAAATCCTATAACAAATCTATCACTCACAACTAGGAGTCCACAATATTTAATTGCCAACTCATATGAGGCATCCCCAAAACTTCTCTAGAAATAATGACAAAAACAGATGTATTCTTGACAAGTGTCGTCTACGTGATGTGAACTATATTCGAGTCTAATTCTTTCTTTTTCTTCTTGTTCAGGAATTATCTTTCTATTTTGTATTTTGCATATTATGTTGTAAGTAAAGGAATTTAGTTGTTATTCAGGTAGTTACCCATATGTACAGAAAGCACGGTCACGACATGACTCTTGCTTGTTGACACAGGCTATAAAGAATAAAACCGAGCAATTTTTATTTGAGTAAGTTATTTGAGTTGTGAGTTTCTTTTTAGTTAGTAGAATTCTATATGTTGTACACTACATTGTATACGATGGAATTACTGTGAATAAATTTTCATTTCGTTTCAAACAGAATCATAATTAAAAGCAATAGTAACTTAGGGCTGGGATTTATTCACAAAATTATGCCTTTGGCACAATTTACAGGCTAATAAAATAATATCATTGTTCATCGTATTGGAGTTATTGTTATTACAATTTAATAAGTCACTGTGTAAATATTTCTTACTTTTCTTATAGTTGGTCAGAAAATGATGTGTCGGATTCAGGATCTTCCAAAAATGATTCTTCTGGCGAAATTCGGGTTGTGCAATCTGTCGAACTCAACAGGGGAATGTCTCGTGGGAGGACCAAAAGTAAGTCGAAAAACTTGTACCTTCTTATAAAAGCCAACAGGAGGAGAGGATGGATTGTAGGTGTTATGTAAGCGATGTGCTTGACAGTTGCGGTTGAGATTTACCCGTAGTCCAGACTCCCTGGCTTCACTACTAATTGCCCCAGATTATATAATCATGGGCAAAGGGAGGAAGCTCTTCTACTCTACACTGGAGTAGTGACGGAGATCCAACCTAATTGGAAACGTACTCAGATTGGGGAGGAAACACTAGAAATTCGCAGAAGCTTTGACGGCGTGGCAGTCTAGATGTTCAAATGAATCAAGAATGATAGAGGAAACAATCACTCATAAATTACCACATTGGCATGTAGTAGGTATATGTATATATTCAACACTGTACTCAAGACGTGTAATAAATATATAGCATTCGCACTTTGAATTAAACCTTTCGCGAATTGAATTAAACTTTCTGCGAATTGAATTAGACTTTCCGCAAAATGAATTAAACTTTTCCCAAATTGAATTAAAATTTTTGCAAATTGAATTAAACTTTTCGCAAATTGAATTAAACTTTTCGTAAATTGAATTGAACTTTTCGCAAATTGAATTAAACTTTTCGCAAATTGACCTTAGGCGAATCTGTTGTTTTAATCAAAACCAAATGTAAAACTTCAACAAATTGTATATATTGTGACAAATCATGCAAGTGATGGAACGAGCACGAAAGTTGTAGATTTAAAAATAACCCAGCACCTCATGAAGTTAATCTGAAGATAAATTAGTTATTTATTGATAACAAAACTGAGCTCGCAACGTATCCATTTATAGTTGACATTTTATATAATTTATAGGCATTAGCAAGAAGACTTTTAAAAGCAAAAGTTATGGAGAGGTCGTCCAAGAGCAGCAGAAACATATCCATCACGTTTGCACAAATGCTGAGCCGCACTATGAGGATAACTTTGGTACCTAGCAACAGGGAGGGATCAGTGTTTCTTTCTTGATGTTTTTTTTTTTTAAATTTAAGCCGCGTTTCAACCGGAACGGTTTCTTAATGTTATTGATCTTTTCACGTATGTACGTTTAATTCAATTTGCGGAAAGTTTAATTCAATTTGCAAAAAGTTTAATTCAATTCGCGAAAAGTTGAATTCAATTTGCGAAAAGTTTAATTCAATTTGCGAAAAGTTTAATTTATTTTGCGGAAAGTCTAATTCAATTCACGGAAAGTTTAATTCAATTCGCGAAAGGTTTAATTCAAAGTGCGAATGCTATGAATTGTTCATTTACCTATACTATATCTACTAAGATACAGTTAAAATGTTCCAGTCATGCAGCATGTTCGTATGAGCTAATTTTCTTAAATTACCCATCATCGAAATATAATTATGTTGAATTGTATTGAAATTTGAGCAATTTGAGTACAAAGAAATTGTTGAAACCCAATTTCAAGGCAAAAAAACTCATACTAAATAAAATTTAGCAATTCAACAGATCTTGAATTTTTAGATTTTTTAGCAGTTTTTATAGTTTTTTATTCGCAAATATTAAAGAAATGTAAGTTTGTTTTTCGACACAATTTCGTGAACAAATTTTCTATCGTCCTATTTAATTGTCGATAATTTATCGATTTTTGGCCGTTTTTAGCCATTTTTTGCGATTGTTTTAGCACATTTTTGAAATTTGACCAATTTAATGTGCTCAAAATATTCAGGCTATCGAACTCATTATTTCATTTGGAAGAACGTGATTTTTATCTCAATCCTTACTAGAGATCGTCTGGAATGACACATGCACACTTTTTTTATTTTTTTATTTTTTTCTCCTTTTAAATAAAACCCCCCTCAAAGGCGCACACATTAAATTTCAAAATTTATAAGAGGATTTGGGAGGATGCCCAGGTTTACCCGACGCGGACTCTAGGGATGAAGGAAGTTGCAGAAGAAGGAGGAGGAAGAGTGGGATGATAAGAAGTGCCTCTATAAAATGACCACCAGTTGCGGTACGACTCCTGTGGACATTGGTGGTGATACCACGGAGCACTCCTGCCAAGATGCTCAGCACGAGTAGCACCGTGGCACTTTTCCCGCCCCAAACCCCGTGCTATGACACAGTCCGGGCCATGACCTAGATTTTACTGGTCGCCACGAGGTCTGCTCCATGTCCACACTGCCACCGACAATTTGGACATCCAGGATTATGACAGACCCACTGGGCTTGATGGCAACAATATCCAGCCTCTTGCCCCAGTCACGCGGCATGTGATACAGCCTTTCCCTTCTGACATCCCAACCACTGGATGACAAAGCATCTGCTAACTGCTTGGCAAACTGCATCATGACGTGGTCACTTCGAGTCCGAGGACACTGCTGCACCATATGACACAGGTTTCCATTTTTACCCCGACAAGCACGGCAAAAAGGGTGTCTACTGTCCTGCAACTATTCCTTGAATACCTCATCGAGGTAGCTACCGCAGGGCCCCAATGCCCTCTGAAGCCTATTCTACCCACTGGGAAGAAAAGGGGGATTCAGAGCACTGCCGGAGTACTTTACCATCTACTGACTCATGCAGCACAGTAGGTAGTGAACTCATCAGAAGAGCTTTAGAGTTTTAGGTTTAGGAAGAGGTTTAGGGGCAGCTGGTGTTGCTAGTCCCACTATAACAACTGCTTCCTGACTAAGTCAAGGTCAATAGCAGTGCGGGCAACCTCCCAGTTTGAGCCCCTAAGAACAAGCAGGCACTGACGGCGTAAAGATGGGATGCTGGCTGAGAGAGAGACACCGGGTCCACGGCACATCAGAGCGAACTTCTCGATCTAAACCAAGCAGCCTCCCTGAAGTTAGCCTGCTAAGTACTAGCCTATAGGTTTGCTTGGCAGTAAGTATGTACGAAGGAGGTGCAGCTTCTGCTGTGCTTCAGTGGAGCCATAGTGATACGAGCTAGTGCTCCACCAAGATCCACACAGTTCGCAGCAATGGTGGCGACACCCAAGAAGTAAACTCCAAGGTGCTGCAACACCTCCGTCAGGGATTGGGTGGGGATGGGTGACTGTCCCATGACAACACTCCCCATCCACCACCTTCACCTTGTGCTGGCGACCCGACGGGACCAAGGACACAGACCAACACTTTTCTGGGTTGACCACCAAGCCACAGATGACTAGCTGGTGAGCAAAGGCATTGAAGGCGATCTGCAATCACGCGATGATGGGTTTCTGCAAGCAGGATGACATAATCGGCAAATGCTAGTACACCTACTCGCACCTCAGGGGCGAGATCAAACAATATTTCAGCTGGCAGCTTACCCAAGCTTACCCACGACTAAGGTAAAGAGGAGCGGCGACAGAGGATCACCCTACTAATGGTTGAGGTGCGGCTTAAACCTCTAAATAAAAAAATAAATTAATAAACAAAATACGGAAGGTTGGAAAGGAAAGAAATTAGCCTCCGAGGCCCCATCAGCTATTCAGTGATCCACCGAACCTCGTAATTGCTTTTGAGGTGTCCCGAACGAGCTCCATTAAATTTCAGCATCGTGAGTCGATTAGGAAAGAAATTAGCCTCGGAGGTTCCAAAGCTGATCAGAATAACACGAGAACTGAGAACATTACAGCAATATAAAATAACCAGGCGACTCAGAAAGAGTAACGCTTATACCACCGAGAAGTTTCACCCTCTGTTTGGGCGCAAATTGAAAAGAACCAGAACTTTTTGATCAAACTCTGCATAAACATGTATGTATGTTTCCCGTATGTGTCCCCTTATTCAAACCAATGTAAATCTGTCATTACCCTATCCAAAAATGAATTTGACGACTGTTTCGGAAACATCAGAATCTCGTCTTTGCCGCGTTTTCATGATAGATTAACTTTCTCCTTTGTTTACATCAGAAATATGGAATTGAAAAAAGTGGGGACAAATAAGGAGCTATTTGCCTGGTCAAAAAGTTCTGTATGTGTCCCCGCGCTATATTCAAATCCATTTAGCGTGTAAATACATTGGAAGGATGTATAGTTTAGTGGTCAGGATGCTCGCAAGCTCGTATCTCAAGAATACATAATATCAAGTAGTCAATCTCTTTGTAAAAATTCAGATTAGTTGGACATATAGGTCAGAATGATGTGTGTAGTTTGGTGATCTGGATGCTCGCAAGCTCGCATTTCAAAAATACATATCATCAAGTAGTCAATCCTTTAGTAAAAATTCGGATTACTTGGACATAAATATTGGTCAGAATGATGTGTATTGTGTGTGTGTGTGCGTGTGTGCGCGCGCGTGTGTGTGTGTGTGTGTGTGTGTGTGTGTGTGTGTGCGTGTGTGTGTGCGTGCGTGTGTGTGTGTGTGTGTGTGTGTGTGTGTGTGTGTGTGTGTGTGTGTGTGTGTGTGTGCGTGTGTGTGTGTGTGTGTGTGTGTGTGTGTGTGTGTGTGTGTGTGTGTGTGTCATTCCAGACGATAACTCTCCTTAGGATTGAGATAAAAAAATCTGTTCTTGTGCCAAAAAATCAAGCTTTCTATATAAAACGACGAGTTCGTTGGCCAGCACTTTTTGAGCACATTTAATTGGTCAAATTTCAAAAAATGTGCACAAAAAATCACTTAAAATGGCTAAAAACTGCTAAAAATTGTTAAATGTATATTTTTAAGCAGAATTTTAGTCAAAAAATGTTCATTAACGGTGAACTAGACCATTAAAAAATTTATGCACAAAACTATGCTGGAAAATGTAATAATTTTCAATAATATTTGCTACAAATCAATTTAAAAAAGTTCCAGTCATGCAGCATGATCGTATGAGCGAATTTTTGTAAATTATCGTATTGTATAATGTTGAATTGTTTTGAAATTTGAGCTTTTTGAGTGCAAGGAAATCGTTAACTATTAATTTTATGGCAAAAAACGTATTCTAAATAATAATCTGCTATTCAAATAGAGGTTTTGAATTTTTAGCTTTTTAGCAGTTTTTATCGATTTTTTAGCAAATTTTAATGAATTTTAAGTACATTTTTCAGCATAATTTTGTACATAGATTTTTGAATGTTCTATTTTATAGTTAATAAACTTTATTTGAGCAATATTCTACCAAAAAATATAAATTGAACGATTTTTAGCCGTTTTTAGCCATTTTTTGAGATTTTTTTAGTACGTTTTTTGAAATTTGACCAATTCAATGTGCTCAAAAAGTGTTGTCCAACGAACTCATCCTTTCTTTTGAAATGCTTGATTTTTTGGCGAAAGAACGAAGTTTTTATCTCAATTCTATCGAGAGTTATCTTCTGGAATGACACATACATATATATATATATATATATATATATATATATATATATATATATATACATATAAAAAAGCGTTAAAATCCAGGAATCATTTCAGAATGCCTCAAAACAGATTTCGATGAAGGAAATTTTTGAAAATTTTTATTTTAAAATTTTTGGAGCCATTGCAATAGCTTTATTTTCTAAGAAAATTCGCTAAAAAGCAAAAACGGTAAATGTCCAACGTTTAATTTTAATTGCAGAATATTATTCAGAACGAGTTGTTTTTTGCTAAAATTAGTACCTAATTAATCATTTCTTTGCACTTTAAGAGCTCAAATTTCAAAACAATAACTTAGTATAGGTACCTAAAACCATATTTTACGAAAATTCGCTCATACAATCATGCTGCATGTTTGGAACTTTTTCAACTTGAGACACAAAACACATATTTCACAGGGGGAAAAACACATATTTCACAGGGGGGAAAATAAGACACATCCATGTACCGATGTATTTGCATGTAGTGTAGATCCTCAGCATCAGTTTTTGTTAATAGAGATAGATCTTCGAAAATTTATACTCCAAACATTAACTGCAGCAATGTTGTTCGGAAACAATTTGAACGTAACTGAGGTTATATTGAGTTGTTTATATTGAGGGCACGCTTGGTTAAAAATGGGTTAGGGACAAGTCAAGACATGTGGGTCCGAGCAACGCACGGGTAACCGGCTGGTTGAGAAATAAAACAAGAGGGTCAAGGTTGAACTTACGTCAGACATATTTAAATATGTAAAAAATAGAATAACTCACGTTGTTAGAGTTTTTAAAAACTGATTTATTGGAATATAACACAATACGGACTTGATACGGACTTGGTGAAAGAAATAATAAGATGAAGATGGCTCGGACGGCGGAACAAGACTGAAGTCGGAGCCGCCTACGGGCTGTTTATATAGGATAGTAATGCGTGATCAGCAGTTTGCTGTTACAATACGCCTAGTGTCGCCTAGTGTGTACGTAACTCCTCCCCGCCGAGACAAAATTTTGGGGTTAACAAAATTTTCAAAAGTTTCAAAGTTCAAAATTTAAAGTTTCAAAGTTAAGTTAGTCCGTATTATTAAAAATATGATATTACAAACATTACGTTACGTTACATTTCCATTATAACAATGTTATAATACTACCACATAATACTAGTACGAAAATTGGTACAAAAAATTAGTACAAATTATTACAAAAATACAAAATTAATACAAAAATACAAAATTACAAAAATACAAAAATACAAGATTAATACAAATTAATACAAAAATACTAGTACGAAAATTAGTACAATAACAAAGTACAACCTAAAACCTATTACATGATAATACAGAGAAAAACAGATTTTTGATTACAAATTACAGAAATACGGGTCACAGATGTTTGCACTGTATTGTATTGTACTGTACTACTGTTTTGTATTGTAATGTTGCACAATAAAAATACGGTTACTGATGGTTTGGGGAAAGCCTTACTTTTCTTTTGTGGCGGTAGTACTGGGTCATAATGTATGTGACGAGTGACACGAGGAATAAGTACAGGAGGATGGTCCAAAAGCTGGGTGTTTTGAGTTTCTCATAATACGAGATGGGAATTGCGCGGGCATCGGCCATGTGAACTAGGTTAAGGTCGAGACCTTTTAGTTGAATTTCCGATTCCGGATATTGAGAGGGTTGTAATTGTAGTTTGATGGAGTTCATGATCAGGGGTCGGCCGGACAGTTCCTTTCGGGGGGCAAACAAAGTTTGGTCATGGTATACTAATCGGTCCGTCCCTGGTTTCGCGAGATGGATTCCGTATAGGGTTCGGACTTCTGTCCCTTCTGTATTAATAATTTGAATCGTGTCTCCGTGTGGGAAGACAAGAAGGTATTGGTTGATTTCCGGTATTAAGTTCACGTAATTGGTGGGGATGTCAAGATTGACGTACTTGCATTGAGTGGTGGAACCTGTTTGTAGGAATTGAATTTCGCATGGTAGATCTAATTCCGATGTTAGGTGACTTGGACAGAGAGATAGGTGACCGGCAGGGCACTCGTGGCGTAATGCTACGATTCTTGAGCTTGTTTGGGATTTGAGGAAGAATTTTTTCTTTGGGATGATGGTTACTATTTGAGCGTTTTCTAACTGTGTTGGTAAGGGTTCCACGTAATACAAATCGAAATTTTCTGGGTCCACAATGGGTATATCTAAGAAGTAAATGATTTCGCTACTTCCCACGAAACATTGGACTTGAATGTAGGATTGAATCTCAAACAGGGCCTTATTGGAGTAATCTAGGAACGTGTTGCCGTAGAATTTGGACAATCTTTGTAATTCAGTGAAGAGTTCCCGAGAGTCGACTATGCTAGGATGTAATTTTCCTAGTTTGCAAAATGTGAGTGAGTTTTCAATGTCTTGTAGGGCGCTTAGAAGTAGGTTGAGGAGCGTTTGAAGGTGTTCTAGTGTAGTGATAATTGCGTTGACTCTTCCTAACTCCAAGTTTATATATTTGAGATGTCTTAATTCCTTGATGATCACGCGGTTATTGTGTGCTATGGTATCTATGGTTTTGTTAAAATTCTCTAATATTGCTTGGTTGATAGAATACTGTGACTTTATTTGTTCCTGAAGGTCCTCTTGCTTGTTTGATAAATGGTTCAGGATTTTATTGTATTTCTCCTCATCGCGGGAGTCTAGATTACCAGTGATGAATTTTACTAACGTGCCTAGCCCGTTAATCAGTCCCCGTTTAGATCTAGTTTTGGGTGGAGTTATTACGATATTGTCTAGTTTCTGGTCTATAAGTCTGAAGGTGTGGTTTACGGTGGCTGTGAGCATCATTGTTTTTTCGGCGGTGTGGGAACTGTTGTGGAATGTTTTGAGGGTTTCGTTGTAAGTCAGTTGCAGGAGGTTGAGTTGATCCAAAATTTGATTGAGGTCGTAATAGTGTGAAAGGGTGTGGTAGCCCTTGACAATTTTTGCGGGTTTCATATTCACTGCAATGAGCCCAGGGTTTGAGGTTACATCGATAACCTCGATTCCGTACGTCGCCATGAGAAAAAGGGGGAGAACGATCCTGGAACAATGAAAATCGATAAGGAGTTTTAGGACAGTGAACCCTTTAAAATTTCGGAACACATTTGTTCTCGAAGTTGGGGAATATCCTTTTGTTCGAAGGACAGGGCTTCTTTATGTGTTAGTTTTTTCGCGAATTGGCACATAAACACACCACAGTCATCGAAATTTTGTTGTTGGGGAACAGTCCTCAGAAGGGTGGTTCTCCAGTTTTCTGAATCGAGCATAACATTCTTTTTCTCGAGGTATTCGAAGGCTAGGTAAGATTGGATGTTCTCGAGGATTTCGATTGCGATTTTGTTAGCTGTTCCTAGTTTGAGTCTGTTTTCCGAAAGGGAGTCTAGGTACCTAATTTCTTTCTCTTTGACGTCTACCATGACCAAAGACCAATGGTTGTTTTCATGGATCGGAAAGATGATAAAGTCTTTTCCGAATATGTCGGACCTACTCGTGAATTTCCTTACTCTGTCGTAGCCTCCAGATTTCAGTAGAGGATAAAGGAAGGTGTTAAAGCAATGGGTCGATGGTAGGTTTCTATTATTGCGACTCCTTTCGTCCAGGAGTTCCATATAGAAATTTATGATCATATCATCGACCCAGTTCCCTGGTTTTAAGGTAAGGAGGGTTTGTCTCGTTATTTTCAAACCGTATTTATGGGCAAGGGTTTCGGAGGGCGATGCTTGATCATCCCAAGCGTTTTGCACGTTGGTTTGATAGAACTTCCGTGGGGGTTTGATGTTTGTTAAATGTATTTTTTCTTTAGTATTGTGGTGACGGGGTTGTATGAGGGCTGTTTTTGTTATTGGATCAATTTCTTTTAATTGTTCTTTATTAAATTTGGGTTTTGATTTACTTTGACGTTGTGTTGTTTTGACAAAAACTTCGGGTGGTAATTCTGGGGGGTCTATTCGTCCTAAGTTTTTCGTGTTGGTCAGGTTTTCTTTGTGTTCTTTGAACTTATCTGTCATATGAGTATAAAGAGCCTTGGTTTTTTCCTTGTGTTCGTTGAGGTAATTATTTGTTATTAGTTTATCCAAATCTATTTCTACTAATGGTCTGTTGTTTATGTGTCCGTAAAGTAGTTCAAAAGGGGTTAGTTTTGATACGGAGTGTATCGTGTTGTTGTATGCGATGATCGCATAATTGACTTTGGTACGGGTGTTGGAGGTCTTGAACGCTTCTTGTTGGTTTAGGAGTCTCACGTGTTCAATTAGGGTTGAATGGAATCTTTCAATGATTCCGTTTGACTCCGGATGTTGGGAAGAAATATAATGAATGTTTATTTTGTGTAAATCCAATAGTTCCTTTATGAGGCTGCTCTGAAATTCGGCACCGTTGTCCGATACTATAGAATTAGGTATACCGTGGTGAGTAAAAAATTTTAGGAGTCCGTTTACCAGTTCCATGCTTGTGGATGAATTTAGGGGGTACGCTTGCGCGTAACGGGAAAATGTACAGATCACTGTGAGGAATTTCGTATTTTCTATTGTGAATTTATCGATATGAAGGGTCTCTAATGGCCGTGAGGCGGTTGGTGTTACGTTATATTTGATTTTAAGGGGAGATCTCTCATATTTGCTCCTAAGGCATAATTCACAATTATTAATGAATTTTTGTATTGTTGTCTTTAAATTGGGCCAGTAGAATTCTCGTTTTAACTTCTCGTATGTTTCTTCTATTCCTCTGTGATTAGTGTGACCTTCATGGTAGTTGCGGATTATTTTGGTTTGTTCTTCGTTTGTTTGTATGTCCCTCAGTTTTTTGGTGTATCTTCGTGTATCTGGTCTATCTCCGTATGGGTGAATTGTTTGGTGACTACTTGCACAAATTTCTCATAGGTATCAGTTTCGAAATATATACCATATTTGACCTTTGGGTGAATAAATTCTTTAACAAATTTTGTAATTTCGGATTTGAATTGTGATTCGCTGACTGTTACTATCATGCGCGTTTTGTTTCCGAATAATTTGATCGTCGTAACGGGTTTAAAAACAGGGTGTCGTACGGTAGTGAGTAATATTTGGTTAGTGCATAGGTTCACGGGTTGGTCTCTGATACTTATTGTCGTTACGGTGTTGCCGATAAAATTCGAGTGTACTGTAAGGCCAGACAAAGTTTCTAAGTTATCGGAGTGAGAGTGAGTTTCTCCTCCCTCCTCGGGATCAAAGTTGGCTATCACTGAGTCGGAAGACTCATACTCGTTTTCAATTGCGTTTAGATTTTGCGAGACAGATTTTGGATTCGGCGAGACAGATTTTGTTTGCGGCGGTCGGGACAGTGCGTCAGCGTTCGTGTTTAATGCTCCCTTTTTGTACACTATCTCAAAGTCGTAAGCCTGAAGTTTGGTTTTCCAGGCGAACAGCCTTGAGCTAGGTTCTTTGTGGGAAAATAACCACTGAAGGGGGCGATGGTCTGTGTAGATTGTGAACTTCCTTCCAAAAAGGTATGGTCGGAAATAACCCACAGCGTATACTATTGCAAGGAGTTCTTTCTCAATGGGCGAGTATTTCTGTTCAGAGTCATTTAGTGTACGACTGGCGTAGGCAATCGGGAGGTCCGCATTATTAGTTATTTGGCTGAGAACAGCTCCTAATGCTACGTTACTCGCGTCCGTTGTGAGGTGGAAAGGTTTGGTAAAGTCAGGATACTGAAGTATCGGATCATTGCACAGGAGGGTTTTACACGTTTCAAAGCAGTTTACGTAATCGGGGTCCGTTATGTCTATCGTCGCATCCTTTTTTAAACATTGAGTTAAGGGTTTAGTCAGTCGGGCGAAGTTGTTGATAAATTTTCTGTAGTACCCTAACAGTCCTAGAAAACCCTTGATTTCCTTTGGTGTTTTAGGAATAGGATATTTCTGTATGGCTGATATTTTATCGGGGTTAGGTTTTACTCCCTGTGGGGTTACTACATGTCCTAAATAACTAACTTTGCGTTTGAGGAAGTCTGTTTTGTCGAGTTGTACCTTTAAGTTCGCGTCCCTAAGGCGTTTAAAAACGGCTTCTAAGCGTTGGATGTGCTCTTGCAGGCTAGTACTGAATACTATTATGTCGTCGAGGTAGACACAACAGTACTCGTTAGCAATTCCGCGTAATATGGTGTCAATAGCACGTTGGAAAGTCGAGGGTGCATTACGTAATCCGAATGGGACTCTAGTCCATTCTAGATGGCGTGTGGGCGTGCTGAACGCTGTTTTCTCAATACTGTTCGGATCCATCTCAATCTGGTGAAATGAGGATTTCAAATCGATCGTACTAAAGTATTGGCACCTCCCTAATTTGTCTAGTAATTCTGAGACTTGGGGAAGAGGGTATTTGTCCTCTATCGTTTTTTGGTTAAGCTTCCTGTAATCGACAACAACTCGAAATTTTTGTTTACCGCTATTGTCTGCCTTTTTAGGGACAATCCAAATGGGGGCGTTCCAAGGGCTTTCAGAGTTTCTAACGATGCCTTGTTGAAGTAATTCCTCCATTTGTTTGTCTAGTTCCTCTCTGTATATTTCGGGGAATCTATAGTTTTTCGCGTATACCGGTACATTGTCTGTCGTCCTAATCACATGTTTTACGTTGTTTGTGAAGGTCAGGTAAGTGCCGTCTTGATGAAAGATATCCGCGTATTTTATTACTAACTGGGAGATAGCTGTTTTTTCTTCCTCGTTCATATGGTCCATCCTGAGTTGTCCTAGGTCGAATTTGAATTTGGGACAGTCGAAATTGTTGAAGTTTTGACTCGGATTTTGTGATTCGTGTGATGGTGTTAATTCGTTCGGGGTAATCTGTTCAACTGTTACAGGGAATGTTTGTACGAGTCTCGTGGGTTTTTCTTCTGAATTTAGGACGTGAACATGGGCTTCGAAGTTGTCTACTCGTACTAAGCATTGTGGTATTTCTATGGGACCTATCTTTTGGTAAGGGACGATAGCGTCACCTTCTTTAACATTGTTTATTTTCAATTTGATTTGTTGGACGCACCTACTGTCAATGTTATGGATTTCGTTGGTTTTGAGGTTTAAAAATTGGAGGGGTATGTCAACCTTTGGTGTTCTTAGGACGTTTTCATGCAGCATTATTCCGGCTCGCAGTAGTCTAAGATTGTCTAAGCCCAAGAGGAGGTCAAATCTGCTGTGGAAATCGAAGATGTTAAATTTTAAATTTAGACCTTTGGTTTGGAAGAGTTCGCCACATGGGACCATTGCGTTAGTTTTTGCGGTAGAAATTCCATGTACGGTTTTTACACAGAAAGTACTTTGGGAAATTTTGTCGGGAAAAAATTTGTTGGCTATTTCGGGGTTTATGAAACTTGCAGAAGCACCAGTATCGATTAGAATTTTTAGGTTTAGTTTAGGCATAATTATGTACGTTAGTTCGTCAGTCGATTTAGTATATAGTGACATTAGGTCGTATGTGGGGGTTCGAGGCTGGTGTGGTCTAAAAAATCTGTGATTTCGTCTATGTTATGTTCATAGATCGGGTCGATGTCCTGGGTTTGTTCATCTTGTAAGATTTGCCAAGTTTCATGGTCCCGATTTTGTTCCTCAGAGTCGGGAATTTGGGGTTCGTCATTTTCGAGGTTATGGAAATTTGGGTTAGATGTCCTCCAAGACATAGGCGTCCATTTTTGAGATTGGGGTTTCGCCGTTGGGGTTCTATGGGAATTAGTTTGAGATGTTTTGGGTTGTTGAGCAGGCCTATTATACGTTTGCGCGTTTTGGTTTGGGGAGGTTTGGTTTTGATATTGATTTGGGGTATATTGAGGTTTCGGATGGTATTGAGGTTTCGGTTGCCAAGGTGGGCCGGGCCTCGACTGGCCGCCTTGGGCAAGACTTTGCAATAGTTGGTAGGCTTTAGCAACTGGTGTTTGATATTGGTTTTGAGTGGGTCTGGGCGTGAAGCGCGATGTTTGTGGTTGAAACGAGGGGTTTGGTCTTGGGACGTTCCGGCTCGTTGACGCAGCGGCAGGTTGATAAGCCGGATGAGCGGAGGAATAACCCGGGGAAGGTTTGTTCCTGGGTTTTAGGTTGAAGTCGTTTGTCAACATAGTGAGGGCCATTCCCAAACTGGTTGGGCCTTTGGTCCTTAAGAGGCCACCCAATGGTTCCGAAATACCATGAGCGAACACTCTTAGGGCGTAATTTTTCATATACTCCGTTAAAATCGGAGCAGCGCTGCCCATATTCAGTTTGATGTAGGCAACCTGCGCATTTAATAGATGGCAAAGACGGTCGTGGAAATTGAAACAATCCTCTTGTGGGAGTTGTTTCAATTCACTCATTTCTTGTAATAGAGTGTATGTATCCCTTTTGTCGCTATAAGTTTGAAGTAGCGCTCCCCTTAGTTCCTGATAGTTATCTATAGAATTGATGAATATTTTTTCCGTTACTTTGGGACCTAACTTTGAAGTGAATGTCCCCATGATTACTTCATTTTGAAAGTTATCTGGGTCGTTGTGGTCGTGGAATTTCTCAAATATTTTATCACATTGTTTTATAAATTTGGGTAAAACGAGGGGTTCCCCGTTAAATTCCGGGATTAACCTATCATATTCTTTTCGGAATATTTGGGGTATTTGTTGGTTTGGACCTAGTTGTGGGTTTACTTGTGGGAAATTGTGTTCGGGCGGAAGTGGTGGATTTTCAAGTGGAAGTTGTGGTTGATTTTCAGGGGGAAATTGTGGTGGATTTATTTCGGGTATTTCGGGTATGGGGTTCAGTGCCTGACGAATCAGGGCGGCCCCATTTATTGGTGGTGGTCCGAGTGGAAGGGGAATATTAGCGACGTTATTAGAATCCATGGTTCTGTGGAGTCGTTGTGAGCTCCAATCCCAAAAGCTAGTTTGGGGTTTCGGTTCTTTGACTTTGGGAATTTTGGTGTGGAATTCAGTTATCAGTTAGTTAAACAGTAGACATGCACATACAATACAAGGAAATAAAATGAAATTTATGAATTAATCAATTAATTAGAGTAAAAGATTAGTCAAAATAAAAGATGAAATAGCACAAACAATGAAATTGGTTGAATTAATGAAATGAAATCGAATGTAGTTGAAGCGGGAACTTAAATTACGATCTTGTGAAGGTCGTGAGAGGTGAAGGTCGTCAGAGTTTCTCCGCGGGTGCGAATCTCTCCCTCCGATAAGACGAGAGATAACGTCAGGCTCTCGCGGGGCGAACAGGATGTGAGTTGGCTGAGATAAAGATTGTCAGCCAAGGTTCCGTCGAGTGAACGACAAAAGTTATTTGTGTCCAAGTTAACTTGTTTACTTGGAGT
Source organism: Adelphocoris suturalis (assembly GCA_030762985.1). Taxonomy (NCBI): domain Eukaryota; kingdom Metazoa; phylum Arthropoda; class Insecta; order Hemiptera; family Miridae; genus Adelphocoris; species Adelphocoris suturalis. Next base: position 181,500,402 of record CM061040.1, read on the forward strand.
GAACGACTTGTTTACTTGAGTGAACGACAAAAGTTATTTGTTTCCAAGTTAACTGTTGGTGAGTACTTATGAATCAGTACTTACTTAGAATCGCACCAGGTGTGGGCGAGTTTGAATTGCACTAGGTGTGTGCGAATTCGAATTGCACTGGGTGCGTGCGAGAAATAATACGATGAGCACTGGGTGCGTGCGAGAAATAATACGATGAGCACTGGTTGCGTGCGAAATTAATGATGAGCACTGGGTGTGTGCGAAATTAATGATGAGCACTGGGTGTGTGCGAAATTAATGATGAGCACTGGGTGTGTGCGAAATTAATGATGAGCACTGGGTGTGTGCGAAAATAATGATGAGCACTGGGTGTGTGCGAAAATAATGATGAGCACTGGGTGTGTGCGAAAATAATGATGAGCACTGGGTGTGTGCGAAAATAATGATGAGCACTGGGCGTGTGCGAATAATTACTGAAGAAGTAGTAGGTCTCGTATTGGTTGTTTACTTACAGATGTTGGAGTGTCATGCTGTAAGGAGTCTTGCCCGTTGGTAATCCCAATAGAGTTCCGTCGTATTCGTCGAAGAAACACTACCGATCCGAACCGGAGTTGTAAAATGTAGGTTCCGATAGAGTTTACGTCGTATGCGTCGAAGAAAACACTACCGATCCGGAGACTGCGCCAAAAATAGAATAACTCACGTTGTTAGAGTTTTTAAAAACTGATTTATTGGAATATAACACAATACGGACTTGATACGGACTTGGTGAAAGAAATAATAAGATGAAGATGGCTCGGGCGGCGGAACAAGACTGAAGTCGGAGCCGCCTACGAGCTGTTTATATAGGATAGTAATGCGTGATCAGCAGTTTGCTGTTACAATACGCCTAGTGTCGCCTAGTGTGTACGTAACTTGTATGTCTGACGTAAGTGGGTCTCTGACAGGGTGTCTAAAATCCAATGGACCAGCCACTTATTTATTTTTTTTTTATTTTTTTATTTTATTTTATTTTATTTATTTATTTATTTTTATTTATTTATTTATTTTTTTTTTTTTTTAAAATATCAAAAATCTTTTAATAACCAGGTCATTTCTTCACAGTGGCGGTACGACTCCTGACTCATGGTTTTCAAATGAGAACCCCCACATTTTTTTATTGCTAATTCGAAATCTACACAAAATTTCATGATAAAATGACCCATCCCTCGAATTTTCAGGTGCGCAAAAACGGGCGCAATTACGCGGAGATAGTGGGCAAATAGTAAAATATCGAGTTTTTGAAGTGATATTCAATTGCTATATATGGTACGTGGGCTTGGGGTATTTTTTCACCCTGAATCACGTGGTGATGTTCTTTTATTGATATTCCACCACCGGAAAACCAACTTGGAAAAATACCGAAAAATTAAAATTTTGTACACTTTGCGCTTTGTGAAAACGAATGAAGAAATTTCGTTTCTGATGAGGAGTTCTGGTCGATTTGTCTCTGTTTTTCAAAGTTGGTATTACAAATATCAATAAAAATAACATCAATGGTGATTCAGGGTGAAAAAATACCCCAAAATCGTGTATCATAATATGTGGCAATTGAATATCTTCAAAACTCGATATTTCACAATTGGCGTACTTTCTGAACGAAATTGCGCCCATTTTTGCGCACTCGAAAATTCGAGGATAGTAATTTCTATGAAATTAGATTTCGAATTTGCAATAAAAAGTGGAGGTTCCCATTTGAAAAACGCGAGTTAGGTGTCGCATCGCCACTGTAACACGATTTAATAAGATATTCTACGAAACTTAGCACATACAATCATGCTGCATGACTGGAACTTTTTCACCGAAATTGAGGGTTTTCTTGATGACCTTCTATGAATTTACGATTTTGAGGTCAGTTTCTACGTAATGTTATAAGGAATTTAGGTGCTCCCCCCCCCCCCCCCCCCCCCAGAGGTGCAATGGGGGCCTAAATCCTCATAAATCAGGTAGAGGAGAGTAACAGGCATCCCGTCAGTGAGATACCACCCCTACTAATAGCTTTTAATGAGCCATGTTCGGGGAAGGTTGATTTTCCAGTCACCTGGAATTCCATCCAACGCCCAACCCAGCTTCGAAAATGATCGAGAAAAGCCCGCAGCGCCCATTGATTCATCAACGGGACGCCGACAGCGCTATCTCTGGTGCTCTGACGGGAGCTTGATGGACCTCTCAGGAGGTAACTCTATTTCAATGTTTCACGCTAAATCGAATGGTAACACTCGCAGATCTCTCCAACATCATTATAGCCGAGTTTTATACTTAAACTCACAAATTTTTAATTCGTTTGTAATGCTCAATTGTATGTGTTTTTAGGGGAAAATCTAGTTATATAAAATTAAAATCAGCAAACTGATGAACAATTGGATTACTTGTTACTTAACATGGAGAGACTTGAGTACTTGGACAGAGGTATTTATTTGCCCCTGATAATTTATTTTAAGTAATATCTTATGGCCTCTAGGTAGATTAGATGATTTCCACAAACTCCAAAGAAACTAATACATCTATTGATAAAGGTTGAGCTTTTCATAAAAACCATGTGAAAACTTTCCACTCGGGAGCAGAAATGTTCCAATCATGTTTGTGGGAAGCGACGTATTCAATGCCCAAACCAGAGCTATTGCGGAAGTCCAAATCTAGTAAGTCTTCTAAATTCCGTTTGTCTTTAATCCTCCTTGCCCAAATTGTGCCCAATTAATGGCAAGGGTTATCAAGATGAGAAGCAAATGCGCTTCGGGCTTTTGAAGACGAGGCAGAGATGAAGTATATACCCGTCTGATCAACCCTTATTAAACCAATTGAGCTTATGACCTTACGCTGTAGTTAACGAGGTTAGCTGCGTGACGTCCATTTCAACCCCCACAATTCCGAAAGCGACCCTTACCACAGATAAACGTCAAGAGTAAAGGGGCCAAAGAGGACCACGAACTGATGTGGTTATCTCTCTCGTAATAAGAATTTCAAGTTAGGTAATCGAAGACGTTTGATTCTTCTAAAGATCGTTTACCATGAAAGACGTTCAAAATTTAGAGTAACTGACTTTGCATTTCACATAAAGTTCGTGAAAAGTGTTTTCATCACAAGACGTTTTCCCAAAAATTGCGGTCCAAGTTTTCTGATAAGGGTTTTTAGCGGTTTACTTAGGACGGTGAAATGGATTTCTGGAGCCATTCCTGGCTCAGGTAAAGTTGAAATCTTTTTTTGTAATTCACACGAATAACAGAAGGTGTAATAGTAATTTCTTTGAATTTTTGGGATGTAGTGAAAATCTCAGTTTGTTTGATGTAATAGTCTTTATATTCATAATATTCTAGGGTATGACATTAATCGTATATTTATCGTGCTACTTAGTAATAATTGCGGTAGTTAATTCATTCTCGTAAAAAGCAGCTATAGTTTGTTTTGAGATAGTTTTGGAGCTGGCTCGAGAAGCAAGTTTAAGTTTAAGTGAACCTGTAGGCCTAGGCAATTCTTAATTCGTACCTAAGTACTTTCTGTACAATCTTATTTTACTCTTTAGAAATGATAAGACGTGTAGTTCATGAAAAACAAGTTCGTTAACAGAAATTAGACTATATATTTTCCTAATAAATCACACGAATGGACACGGGGATATCAAATTATTAATAATACACGCGGCTAGGTTTGCTAGGCAATTCTTAATTCGTACCTAAGTACTTTCTGTACAATCTTATTTTACTCTTTAGAAATGATAAGACGTGTAGTTCATGAGAACAGAAATTAGACTATATATTTTCCTAATAAATCACACGAATGGACACGGGGATATCAAATTATTAATAATACACGCGGCTAGGTTTGCAATCAGTAAACAAACAAAACAACTTGAATCCGTCACGTAAAAGATTGGTAGCCGCAACATACTCCCACCTTGCTATCACCATACTGATAGCAACAAATGCATTCTAGTCGGAGAGTCTAGGTGGCTTCCTCACTGGTCTTCCCCTTCGTGTGGTTTTGTGTAGTGATGGCTCGGAATCATCATTGGATGTATCCATCACTTGATCTTCTTTCTTGGCCTTGGTTTGCTTGATATTGTTCTTCATTTTCCGATCTTTTTCTTGCATTTCTTCGCTCGTGCTGAAGTCATTGAGCATCGACGATCTCTTGAGATCTACTTTTACCTTAAATATGCCCCTTAAATCACCTCTGTCTTCTTGCAATGGGACACCAGAAGGTTCTGCAGTTTTAGCTCTGATTCTCCGATACACAGAAAACTTATTGAGTACACTTCGGATTGACGTTTTTGTTTTTGTGATCCAGAATCGCTGTCTCAAAATCTTCATCAAAATCTGAGGAACTGAGTGATGCTCGTGTCGGTTTTCGCTCATACTGAGATTACAGGCAATGATGCAGAGGATATCATACGTGAACCGAGTAGGTTCTATCCAATATCAAAGTACTTATTTTTCATGGAAACAAAATACTCCAGCACATGGAGGTAGAACAATCTACAGATAACTTTCAAGAGTTCTAATTGCCGGTACTGGCCATACATCGAGTCCCTTTTTCAGCCATTCAGGGTCCTCCCACCAATGACTGATTGACAGGCCATGCCCTCGTACTGTAGGGCATTCGTGAAATGTATAGTGTGCCAGAGAAAACATCATGTTATAATGTGTCCAGATATCAAGAACAAGTCAAGTAAACATGTCACAAGAACTAATTCCGATTCCAGCAACATGCTAGTAGGACAAAATTCGCCTACTCTTCTACAGACTCTCAGAGTGAAGATCGCATCGAATAATGGAAATGTCAAAGTAGTAAGAGCACTGTTTGACACAGGTTCTCAAAAATCATATATTTCTAAACAATGTGCACTTGAGTTAGGATTGAAGAAATGTGGAGAAGAAATCATAGCGCACAGTTTGTTTGGAGGAATTCAAACTGAGCAAAAGACTCACAACACATACCGTTTGAAAGTTCATAATATAAAAAGCTCATTCAATATAAATATACCTATCAGTTTTAGAACAAGAAAAAATTTGCAATTTTGTACCACGTTTAGATTCGATAAGATGCATTTCGGAGTTACAAAAGAAAAACATTGTTCTTTCATACTTAGGAGATGATGATTCCGAAATCAGTTTGTTGCTAGGAGCAGATATTGTCGGAAAATTGATGACTGGTGAAATGCAGTCTCTACCTAATGGTCTCACAGCCCTTAGAACAAAACTAGGGTGGACTGTGATAGGCAGTTGTAGATATCAGGAAAATAGTGCAGCATCCACTAATTTTTCATCATGTTTCGTTTCGGTAGATATTTCAAATCGGGGGCAATTGGATGTTCTGGGGATTACCGATCCTTGGGAGCGGAAGACAGCAGAAAAGCTTTCAGAAGACACCCTGGAGCAATTTCAGAAGACCATTTCCAGAAATGAATCCAATCGCTATGAAATTCGTTTGCCGTGGAAGGATGGACGACCAGTACTCTCGGATAACTATTCAGTGTCAGAAAAACGTCTCATGTCCACTACTAAAAAGCTGAAGTCCATCAGTAAGTTAAAAGATTACCATAAAGTATTCGCTGAATGGCTAAAATTAGAAATAATAGAACCTGTTCCTAGTATTGAAGTAGCAAAGAGAGAGGGATGCCATTATATTCCGCATCGGGCAATAATTAAAGAAAATATAATTACCACTAAAATACGTCCAGTGTTTGATGCGAGTGCGAAGGATATAGATGGAAACTCTCTTAATATTTGTCTGGCAAATGGACCAAATTTGTTAGAAAAAATCCCTAATCCAATAATGAATTGTCGTTTAAATGCGAATGGTGTAATTTCGGACATCAATAAGACATTTCTACAAATAAGTATTGCACCGAGGGATCGTGATTTTCCAAGGTTCCTTTGGTGGGAGGATGAAAAATCTGAGAAAATTGTTACCTACTGTCATCGTAGGGTCGTATTCGGTCTCATGCCAAGTCTATTCCTATTAGAGGATACAATTATTGCTCAATATGTAGATAATGCATCAATTGAGTTTCGAGAAACTGCAAATAGGCTCAGAAGTACATATTATGTTGATAATTTACACACTTTAAGAAGAGCTAGGCGATTGGAATTCGTTCGTGAGCAATAGGTGTAGGGAAAAGTAGTCATTAACGGGTACTGAATGGAAACATGTACCAAACAAGCAAAACCCAGCAGATTTACCATTTAGGGGTTGCAATGGTAATCGGCTGTCAATCAGTCATTGGTGGGAGGACCCTGAATGGCTGAAAAAGGGACTCGATGTATGGCCAGTACCGGCAATTAGAACTCTTGATGGTTATCTGTAGATTGTTCTACCTCCATGTGCTGGAGTATTTTGTTTCCATGAAAAATAAGTAGTACTACAATTGATGCATTATCTACATATTGAGCAATAATTGTACCTTCTAATAGGAATAGACTTGGCATGAGACCGAATACGACCCTACGATGACAGTAGGTAACAATTTTCTCAGATTTTTCATCCTCCCACCAAAGGAACCTTGGAAAATCACGATCCCTCGGTGCAATACTTATTTGTAGAAATGTCTTATTGATGTCCGAAATTACACCATTCGCATTTAAACGACAATTCATTATTGGATTAGGGATTTTTTCTAACAAATTTGGTCCATTTGCCAGACAAATATTAAGAGAGTTTCCATCTATATCCTTCGCACTCGCATCAAACACCGGACGTATTTTAGTGGTAATTATATTTTCTTTAATTATTGCCTGATGCGGAATATAATGGCATCCCTCTCTCTTTGCTACTTCAATACTAGGAACAGGTTCTATTATTTCTAATTTTAGCCATTCAGCGAATACTTTATGGTAATCTTTCAACTTAAGCTTTTTAGTAGTGGACATGAGACGTTTTTCTGACACTGAATAGTTATCCGAGAGTACTGGTCGTCCATCCTTCCACAGCAAACGAATTTCATAGCGATTGGATTCTGTTGTGACTTCAGATTATTATTATAGCCGTTTACGTTCAAGACCATGGTTTCTCATGGTATTTGTTTATATTCAGAAATTCAGAAATAAAATAAAGATTTACGTTAGCAAACACTGTACCCGAATCTTATGTCAAAATGGATCGAGGATAAATCAGTTGGCGACGAAGTAAACCAAGTCCAATCAAGTAATGGGAAATCCCCAGCAGAAATGTATCTCCAACGCCAGATTCGTATCAAACTTGATGCTATGCGTCCGTACCAAGAAGCTCTATCCACTCAGCAGCCAAAACGAAACACACGCATATTAAGGGTGGGAGAGAGAGTCCGAACCAATTTCTTTGTCAATAACGCAATGACATGGAAATTTGGAACAATTAAGCAGAAACTAGGATACCTTCACTACATTGTAGAGTTGGACAATGGCAGGGTTGTCAAGCGACACATAAATCAATTGCAAAGGATTACGGTTCCTCCAGAGTTAGTTACCTCCCCTGTACAGAGTGATCCACCCCTAGCCAGCCAAAATTCGCACGATCAACCCATAGTCTACCCGAATGAATTTCAATATGATCCTCTACTTCATCAAGCTGGACGGACTCCAGTAAGCCCTGAATCAACCGACGACCAGTCTGGGGGGAACGGGTGTCTTCTAACAGCTTTTCTGCTGTCTTCCGCTCCCAAGGATCGGTAATCCCCAGAACATCCAATTGCCCCTGATTTGAAATATCTACCGAAACGAAACATGATGAAAAATTAGTGGATGCTGCACTATTTTCTTGATATCTACAACTGCCTATCACAGTCCACCCTAGTTTTGTTCTAAGGGCTGTGAGACCATTAGGTAGAGACTGCATTTCACCAGTCATCAATTTTCCGACAATATCTGCTCCTAGCAACAAACTGATTTCGGAATCATCATCTCCTAAGTATGAAAGAACAATGTTTTTCTTTTGTAACTCCGAAATGCATCTTATCGAATCTAAACGTGGTACAAAATTGCAAATTTTTTCTTGTTCTAAAACTGATATATTTATATTGAATGAGCTTTTTATATTATGAACTTTCAAACGGTATGTGTTGTGAGTCTTTTGCTCAGTTTGAATTCCTCCAAACAAACTGTGCGCTATGATTTCTTCTCCACATTTCTTCAATCCTAACTCAACTGCACATTGTTTAGAAATATATGATTTTTGAGAACCTGTGTCAAACAGTGCTCTTACTACTTTGACATTTCCATTATTCGATGCGATCTTCACTCTGAGAGTCTGAAGAAGAGTAGGCGAATTTTGTCCTACCAGCATGTTGCTGGAATCGGAATTAGTTCTTGTGACATGTTTACTTGACTTGTTCTTGATATCTGGACACATTATAACATGATGTTTTCTCTGGCACACTATACATTTCACGAATGCCCTACAGTTTTTTGCATTGTGCCCTTTCCTAAGGCAGATCAAACATCCATTAGATTTTATTACTTTCTCTTTTCTCTCGTCATAAGATAAGGTGCTTACTAGGAAACAGTCGCTTGTAGCGTGGTTCGTCCGTGCACAGAAGAAACATTCTATCTTCTTACCTCCTGTAGTCATAGCTGCTAGAGACGCTGCTGTAGGTTCCGAGACTTCATTTTCCTGCGAGCTCTTCTTCGAAATTGAGTTTTTGTAGTCATGACGGGTTGGGAATCCTGTTCTTGCTAGGCGAATGCGCTCCTCGCCTTCCACTTCGCACCTGAGAAATGCTAAAAGCAGCTTTAGATAGTCGGCCGATTCTTTCGACTCACCTATATCCGTTTTCGTAGTCCTATTTCTCTCCCATGCCTTCAGAATGTCTTCGGGCAAAGCAGATTCTACAACAGGATAGAGCATTCAGGCATACTTCTCACTAGTGACTCCTAACAATTATAGAGCACCTAATTGAGTTTCAAGCTGATCAACCAGATCTGCCAGCGTGTTATATGTTTTCTGTAGAACTATCCCTAAGAGTTCGCGGACGTATACTTCTATAAGGATTTCGTCTTTTCCAAACCTTGCCTTCAGATGCTCTAAAGCTTTTTTCATATCCTGACGAAGGATATTTTTTGACAACTGTATTTGCTGTTCCTATTGTGGCTAGCAATAAATTCCTATACTTATCGTCTTCGTCCAAATCATTGTCTTCGTCTATTTTCTTAAACTGCCCCCAAAAATTAATCCAATTCCGAACGTTCCCGTCAAATTTTTCAAATTCTATTTTTGGCAATCGATATTTATGTTTGTATTCTTCTGCTATTTGAAAACTTCCTGAAGAACCATACTTACTATCATTTTTCCTAGGCATACTTATATCACTATTCGTCATCAGTCGTTCGTAACGATTCTTTATTTTCAGCCATTTGTCATTATAAGATTCTATAGAATCAAACTCTTTATCTGTATCCTCTTCGGTTAATTCTACAAGACCATCGATTATCATTTCTTTAATTTGTTCGTCTAAATTGAATAGACGTTCTGCTTTATTAGCAAGTGTAGAAAAACAATCACTTACATTTTCTACTTCATTACTTTGTAAGGCTGCCTCACACTCTGAGAGAGAGACGGTGAATACCCTTCTAACTTGCGATCTTGCTTTCTTGAGCCTCTCAAATGCAGTTTTAGGTTCGAATGTTGTAACGGTCGCCATCTTTTGGAGCTGGCTCGAGAAGCAAGTTTAAGTTTAAGTGAACCTTTAGGCCTAGGCAATTCTTAATTCGTACCTAAGTACTTTCTGTACAATCTTATTTTACTCTTTAGAAATGATAAGACGTGTAGTTCATGAGAACAGAAATTAGACTATATATTTTCCTAATAAATCACACGAATAGACGCGGGGATATCAAATTATTAATAATACACGTGGCTAGGTTTGCAATTAGTAAACAAACAAAACAACTTGAATCCGTCGCGTAAAAGATAGGTAGCCGCAACAGATAGATTACCAATGTAAAATTGCATTTCACTGAAAGCATAAGCATTCGTGTTAATAGGGCTAATAATATTGTTGACGTTTAGGCTGCAAATATTGTAACAACCTAGCAGATAAAGAAATAATATTATATATACAAATTATTTGGTGGGTTCTTGTGTGGTAGGCTGGACACGGATTATTTGTTAAAAGTACGAAATATTTACATTAATTTATATGATTATTCTGATTCAAGGATATGAGCGAAATATATCAAGAGACTCGTTACAAGAAATTCACTTATACGCCTGTGCACAGACTATTATTATTCCAAAGACAATGAAAATTATAGGGGACCATCTAGAAGCTAACCCACACAAATCCTTGAAAACCACATGGCAACCGGTCAATTAGTCTTGGAGTTTTGTCTGAATCAATCAATTTCAGTTTTGCGCATGCGTAATAACTGTAGCTCAACAAATCGCTATTTATTTCATAAGGTCTTAAGGACCTTCTAACCATAAGGACCTTCTAACACACATACCCAACTACCCCCCGAGTTTGAACGAAATCAGATTAATAAATGAGAAATCGATGTTATAAGATATTTACATCTGCACTTGCGCACATCCAACGGCTATTAAAGTTGTAGGAAACCATCCAGGAGCTAACCCGCACTACCCCTGAAATTTCATCAACATCGGACTACAACATAATATAGTTTTGGGTGTGACAAGGATTTACAGTCAGACAGAACCGGAAACAAAATTGATCAGCAAGTTCTGAAACTCTAAAAGCAAGTGGAAATTTTGATTTTGGAACGAAAATTTTTTTTTTTTTTTTTTTCGGTAGCTAGTGAGGAAGCAAAATTTTGGTCAACCAACCAGCAATCCTGGTTTAGTTAAAATTTTAGAAAACAACGCAACGAATCATTGTGTAATTGGCCAAGCGTTCGAGTCCACAACCCCTTGACACATTTTCATGTTTCGGTTAGAATTTTCATCATTTCAGTCGTCTCTTAGGACCAGGTGTGCAGTCCTTGTTTAAGTGGGATTCGATGTTTGAACAGCAGTTTAAACAGAGATCGCTGATTTGATCGCTGATTGTACAGTTCCTAAACGTCTGTTCAGATCTTATGATAAGTAGCGTTGATCGCGTGTTGAGTTAAACGCTCATCCTTGAACGTTCAAAAGCCTAATCATCATTCAAACAGCCGAGTTGTTTCGATTTTTCGGTGAACTAGAGAGTGTGTCTTGAAATGGTGTTCTGTGTGTTGTTACCCAAGTTATATATATATGGAATATCTTTGAGAGATGTTTCTGAATTGAGTTGAGTTGAGTTGAATCTTTGAGAGTTTCTGAATTGAGGACTTCGTTGAACTCATTGTAAATGTGTTCTTCGATGGCCTAATCCTTCGTACTTGTATTTGTACTTTGTGCTCTGGCGAGACGAGGAGTTCTTCAATAGATTCCGTTTGTCCAAGGAAACTGTGTATTCGTTACAAGTAGCATGAAAAGGTCATGCTCAGATTTTATTAGGGTAGAAAGGACGACGGAGTGGCAAATTAGCCGACTGTTTACCCACCATTTAGGTAATATCAGGTGCGCACCCACGGGGGGGGGGCTAAAGGGGCTATAGCCCACCCCTCAAGAAAAAAATTACATTCTGTTTTTAAATCCGCCAATAGTGGACACATCGCATACTGAATACTGGTTTGAGGGAGTTACATTCCACTACAGCTACGAAAAAAATAGCTGCATTGCTGCATTTCTATTCCTAAGAAATGCACTAAAAAATAAATAAAACGTATTTCATATTTTAGCCCAGTCAAATGGTGTTAAAAAGTGCCTGTTTCAAGAAAAAATTAGGGTAGAAGGTTTCTCGACGGATTCTTATGTTTTTTGGTGTGCTGAATCCGAATCTGAAGTTTGCCAACAAAAAAAAAAATGACGGCTTCACAGTGAAAATCGCAAAAAACCATGAAATTTTCCGACATTTTTCAGTTTTCTTGTAATTGCTCAAAAACTAAGCATCTGAGGGAAATAATTATTCCTACCAATATGAAAGAGCATTAAATTGTGTACAAATAACCCGTTTGGTTTTTGAATTTCGGACATTGAATGTAGAAGATATGATGGATCGAAAATCGATAATTTTTATCAAAAAAAATTTTTTCCGACTAACAATGAAATTCATCTAACAACAGCTAATTAACGAATAAAAATATGGAAAAATGTTTCAAACAAAAGTTGTAGCAAATCTACTTTTCTTTTGAAAAAGTACAACAGTTTTGAAAATCGGTAATATACACCTACTCAGTGGCAGCTTGTTTCACCGTGTACCCATATGTATAACTGACTGATGCACGTTTACCGAATCTAAAGTACTTCTGGACGAGTTAGAAACTTGAAATTTGGTACACTTATAGCTTATATGGCTTAACTCACCAGTCCACTTAACATGTAAAAACTGTCTTATTTTGCCAAAACACACACATTTACCGTGCTGTTGTGATAGTTTCACGGTATTTAATCGTAGTTTTATATATTGGGTCTGTTAGTAAATTTTACAAGCTTTAAGATGACGACGAGTAAGTTTTTTGATCAAACGTTTGGTCAAGAAACACTGCCCAACAAAAATATATTTTTTGGTAGTTTCTGGGATCTAAATAGCCAAATTTTACTAATTTTGGGTCGAGAAACACGAATATGACAATGCAATTTTTTTATTAGCTCTTGTTCTCAAGATACAAACACAGGTGAGTGAAGGTGAATGTACTGTAAAAATCAATCTTCTTGCCCGAGAAATTCGGTGCACTTACTAATTTCTCTTCTCCTATTTCTTCTACTAACCTTCTTCTTCTAATAACCTTTATTTGCCAATCTTCTCCAATAGTAAAGGAATTGGCTAAAGCGTATTCTTGAGAATGTTTTCTCTTTGATGGCCTTTTGTACGTCATATCCGGTGCATCTCTTGTAACAGTCGTTGTGATTCGTTCCAACGACCTTTATACTTGCGCTCAATTGCAGAAATATCCTGGTGGAATCTTTCCCGTGCTCATCACTTACAGCCTCACAATACTCTGGGAAAAAATTAAGATGAGAGTGAAGGAAATGCGTTTTAGGGACATGTTGCAACCTAGGTCTAGGTACGTTTGAAGGTGTTCACTAACTGTCGGTAGTTGCCTTCTTTCCTGTCGCCAAGAAATCCTCTTACCACATTTTGGAAAGCTCTCTATGCTGCTTTTTCTTTTCCCTTCCAAATTTCATCAAAAGCAGAGTCCTTCAAAATTTCCGCCAATTTGAGGGCCAATGAAGACTCCTTCCTTCACCTTTAAATCACTCAATCTTGGGAATTTCGCTCAGGTATTTGAAGGCTTCTCCAAACTGATCCATGGCTTTCACAATGTTCTTAATTAATCCCAGCTTAATATGCAACGGAGGAAGTAAGATCTTACGTGGATCTACTAGAGCCTTATTTTGGAAATTTTTCTCCCCTGGATTTGATGTTCGTGAAGGCCATTTGTCCTTAATGTAGTGAGATTTCCGATCTCGGCTGTCTCATAAACATAGAAAACAAGAGTACTTGGTATAGCTCAACTGCATTCCTAAAAGAAGAGCAACCACTTTTAAGTCACCACAAATCTGCCACTTGTAATCTTCGTATTTGATCGACTCGAGAAGTACCTTCATGTTCCTGTAAGTTCATTCATGTGAACAGCATGGCCAATGGGGATGGAAGGGAGAAGGTTGCCATTATGAAGCAGAACGGCTTTCAAACTGAGCTTCAAAGGGCTACAAAGAGCCTCTATTCACTAGGAGCATGACTGGGAATTCATCAAACCATTGATATCGATGCATTTTGAAGAAATGTATAAGGTTCTTTTGACGAGATCTGTACCCAGTGATCTTGACACCTGGTTCTAGGAGATTTCATTGCTGCAGTCTAGATCCCAGAAGCTCTTCTTCCTGCTGGTCCTTGGGCAAACCAAGATCCCTTACAAGATCGCTCAGTTCCATTTGATTTAGTCTGTGGGGCTCGTTGGGTCTGCCAGCTTCAAAATTAGGGTCACGTGAAGGTCCAGCTCGAACAGTTCCTTCTTCATCATCATACCAATTCAATTCATCATCAGCATAATCCTTCATAACGTCATAACTCTCAGGTGGTTCAGGGACTGGCAGTTCATCTGAATGGAGCACAGGACGCAGATGGAACACTGGGATAATTCACTGGTACTTTCTTTTTTGTTGACCATCCTTGCTCCAAAGAGGGTGTCATACCGTCGAAATTAAGCTTGAAAACTAATGTAAACAAATGAGTAATCAATAGATCACCTGAAAGGTGATTCCAATGTTCAAACAGAGAGTTCCTTCAATAGGAATCATAGCAGTCAGGTGTAACAACCTTCGGAAATTCAATATCCCTCGATCCCGCCATATTCATCATTTTTCACCCACCTAAGTTCTGTATCTTTGAAACAAGAGCTAACATGAGATTTTCGTGGTTATTTTCGGCATCAGCATGATAAAATACTTGGGAAATGACTATGTTCAAGCCCGAAACATTTTCTGTGTTGAGCAGTGAAATCGAAGGTATAAAGCACTTCGCTGACTGGCCACCAGGGGCGATTCTAACTGAAATTGGTTGATTTTGAATCATATTAGTTTGGTTTTTTATTTAAAATGGAACTGAAATGGTCAATTTACTGTTTAAATTCGATTAATATTGGCTCCCGTATCAGAACCGATGCATTAATTTCATATTTCATTTCGTTTTGTGGTTATTTTAGCTCACGTTCTTTTGTTTACGAAATTAGCGTGTTTGGTTGACGCTGCAAGCGGTAGTGTCGCCCCTTCCCGCCTAGCAACCAACTCGTTTCCTTGGTTACGAGCTTCTACTTCTTCTCTCTACTACTTCCATTCAATGAGCTAAAATAAACTTAAAGTAATTCCTTAAAATACCGGTTATTCTAAAGAAGTTTTAAAAAGTTTTCCGTTGGTTGGCCCAGGGACCCTCAGTCAGCCCCCCCCCCCCCCCCCCCCCCCCCCCCCCATAATTATTTTCTGAGTGCGCCACTGGATAATATACAGCCAAGTTCCATGTATATGCCAATTAGAAGAGAAGCCGTAGAAGTGATGGCAGAATTCTATACAAAATATAAATTCCCCAGTTGTATTGGTGCTATTGATTGCACCCACGTCAGGATAATTTCACCAGAAAGCAGATATGCCGCAATTGTACAGAAACAGAAAGGGATATTTCCGCTGTGGACATAGTAGAAACGACGATAAAATCAGCTGACATAATTTATTTATTTTATTATTATTTCTTTTTTCCGCTGTAAACTTTATTGTTTGAAAAATCAACATTATAGTTTTGATGACAATAAGAATATAGTAGAATGTAAATATCTGATCAACATGAAACATGTAGTTCAGGCACAAAACCCAGGGGTTGTTCTGTACTAGTCTTTAGCACAAAACACAGTGTTTTCGATCATGCGAAAAGAGTATCTTGTGGTCGCTTTCTGTTCAGTCTACGTCTATTTGTTGTAGGCGGAGGATCAGCTGCCAATTGTATAATTAAGGGATTTGGATGATCAGTCATGCTGGTGTGGAGAGCATTGCAGTCAGAGTCGGGCGTAATCATTATAATTACTATTACGATTACGGTGATAATCATAAGCATTTGAGTAGAGATTACAATTTTATGATTACGATTACAATTGTAATCAAGTATTTATTACAATTACGCTTGTAATTGTATTTTTTTTTTCTTAAATTACGATTGTAATCGCAAAATTTGCTGTGTCAAGAAGGCTGTGCCATCAGCATTTTGCTCGGATATGGAGTTGATTGTAAAGGAGGCCGAGAGATCGTTTGCGTACACAAGGTACTAGAACGGGCCAAGGACACTGTGTGACACCAGTCAAAACAGATCGGGATGCGGAAATGGCTGCCTTGTAGTTGACCGAAAATGTTCGTCCCCGCAGAAAGGAATATACGACGAATATAAGACTGTAGTAGGTGTCTGATAGGTGTGGCTTCAGTTTAATCATAAGACCGGGATGAAAACCCTTATCAAAGGCTTTCTCAGAAAAGAACGCACGAATACCGCAGATATAGCTGGCAACAAACTTATAGGTCTGTAATTGTGCAGATCAGAAGCCTTTTTGTTCGGTTTCTTGACTAAAATTATTTGCGCATGTTTTCATCTGTGTGGATCAAGCGTTGTTCTCATCACCATTTAACATTTGCGTTAAAAGAACAATCCCTTTTCACGGGAGAGCCTTCAAAAGATTGTATTAGATCATGTCCTGGCGATTTTCCATTTTTGAGTCTGTTGATCACGTTTCGGACGTCACCTGTGAAAA
This sequence comes from Adelphocoris suturalis, assembly GCA_030762985.1. Classification (NCBI taxonomy): domain Eukaryota; kingdom Metazoa; phylum Arthropoda; class Insecta; order Hemiptera; family Miridae; genus Adelphocoris; species Adelphocoris suturalis. Next base: position 181,516,676 of record CM061040.1, read on the forward strand.
TTTTTTTTTTTTTTTTTTTTTTTTTTGACAAGTTTTATTGCGCCAAGTAATAACAACTTATAAGCAATATTCATGTGGTTACTTTATATATACATTTTCTTAAGATCTAATATACTTCACTTTAGACTTATTGTTCTGATTATTGATTCACTAGTCTTGACGTTCATTTTATTTCACTTAGTTCATGCGGTTTAGTTCTTTTAAGTCTTCTAAGTAGATCTTCGGTGTCAAGGAGCTGAACGACATCCTCGTTAACATGATCTCTAAGCCTCAAAAGATGATTGACGGCTTGTTTGCGGATAACCTCATTGACAGATTCAACTTTCAACTCATAGTGTAATCTGTCGTTTCTGAAGTATCTGTATGCATCAACGCAGGTACGCAAAACATTATTCTGAAAGCGCTGAATAATGTTGCGGTTACTTTGTGCAGTGCACCCCCACAGTTGCGCACCATATGTCCAGACAGGTTTGAGGACTTGGTTGTACAATATGAGCTTATTGTGGATAGACAGTTTTGAGTGTCTTCCCATAAGCCAGTACATTTTCCTGAATTTGATAACTAGTTCAGACTTTTTCTTTTTAACATGTGATTTCCACCTCAGTTTGGCATCGAGTGTCATCCCAAGATATTTAGCTTCATTGGCATAAGGAATCGCCTTGTTGTCAAGGAAGGCTGGCACGTAGTTGATCCTTTTATTTGTGAAATCAACATGTACAGACTTCGCTTCATTCAATCTAATTCTCCACCTTTTTGTCCATTCATGGATGCGGAGGATGGAGTGGTTTAATTTTGTAACTGATTCGATGTTGGTTTCTCCTGTCGACAAAATTGCGGTGTCATCTGCAAATGTCGCAGTTATATTTTCCTCAGTTTCTGGTAGATCTCGAGTGTAAAGCAGGTACAGTAGTACACTGCCTTGTGGCACTCCAGCATGAATCTTCAAAGGTTTCGAGAAAGCGTCGTCTTGTTTGATTCGGAAGTATCGGTCGGTCAGATAAGACTCCAGAATTGCTGCATAGCATGCTGGTAGAATTTTGCGAAGTTTGTGAATAAGCCCTTCATGCCACACTTTATCAAATGCCTGTGACACATCCAGAAAGGCTGCAGAGCACACTTTTTTCTCTTCGAATGCTTTTTCAATGAGACTTGTAATTCTGTGGACTTGGTCTATGGTGGAATGCTGTTTTCTGAAGCCAAATTGGTGCTTTGGAATAAGTTTTCGTTCCTCTACAACTACTAGTAGTCTCTTATGAAGGAGTTTTTCAAATAGTTTTGAAAGCACAGGTAGGAGTGAAATAGGCCTGTAGGACTTTAACTCATTTGCCGGTTTGCCTGGCTTGGGAATCATGATTACTTCTGCTATTTTCCATAACTGAGGGACGTAACGAAATTTAATGGCACTATTTATGATTTTTGTTAACTTGACTATGGTCTTTCGGGGAAGATATTTCAGGATTAAACCAGTGATCAAGTCATATCCCGGTGCTTTTTTTGGGTTAATCTCCTTCTGAATTGTTCTTTGTACTTCTTTGACAGTGACTTCTTTGACCTGTGAAAAATGAATGTGAAGAGTTGCAAAGGTTCGTCTGTTGGATGATCACATCTCGAACAGCACACATTCTGATTGTATTATAGCAACTCTTGTTATGTGCAGTGTGACTACTAAAGTGTAGGTATCTTATTTAATTTCGTCTTATTCAATTTCATTATTCTCATTAGGACAATATATCATAGACTACGTTCAAAAAATTATGTATGGAACAGCGATCTAAGTGGAAGGGCTATCTGATACAAATACAGTATTTTTTTCAATTTAATTATTGAACCGTTGAGGTCAACCAAGAAAAAAGTTACCTCCCTCCCCCCTCAAAATTCAAGATGCGTAAAATCAATAAACGCTGCAAACTATTACACATAGTTTTATTATTTCTGAGAAAATATATCTGGGAATTCCAGGAAAGGAGTTGGACATAATTACATTCCTAATTGAATTCAGCAGTGTACCTAATAGTGATTTTTACAATTCATTTATTTAAACCTACGGGCATACACGCCCAATTACAATTATATTCATATCAAAAATCAAAAATAGATCGAACCTCCTTAATGATCGAAAAAAATTAACATAATGTATTTCTTTTTATATCAATATAAGTAAACTCTCGCAATCAGCTGGCCATGTAGTAGATATGGTGGAAATGGTTTCTAATGGAGCAATTTGCGTTGGGGGGGGAGGGATGCTGATTGACCTTGTTGGTTCTCAGCTGGTGATTTTTCTAAAAAATATACTCAAGATCGAGAACCTAATTGATTTTCCTAACTTGCCCCGAACATGTCATACGGAAGATGTACGTCCATATCAACAGTAATGGTAACATGATGAAATACTATAATATCGGACGTGAACAGATAGTCCAAAGCAATCCTTCATGATGAAGCAGCAACAACAACGAAACAATCGCTGCGCTGTGATTGCGTGATATGTAACACGACCATCGGATGAATGTCCTAATTTAGATCAATCAGCCGAACACCCTCGATCGGGAGCTGCTTTGAATTGATTTCCTGTCGTTGCCATTGCCTACACACCCCCTTCACCCCACTGCGGAGGGAGTAATCACTTTGTCTGAAAGAATTGTGTCCGCATCATTGGTCCAATAGGCGTCACTGGTCCTTCTCCCTTACCCTTGGAACACACCCTATTCAATTAAGGTATGTCCTGCGGAGGGGGAATGAAGACTCCGAGAACGGGTTAGGGGTTCTAGATTCTCCAATAAAGGCAAATAAACCAAGATTGATTGCATGAACGAAAACCATTTCTGAAAACTGGACTCGACTGGAACACCCCCTCCATGTTCAATTGGATCAAATAAGCCGCCTAATTAATCCCAGAGCAATTAGAGGTCTGAGCAACGCGGCTTTCCTCCCTATTTGTCGCCGGCGCTAAATGTTCGGTCTTTGCCCCTTGATCATCGACTCATATTTCCCTCTCTATTAGGTAGGTACTCAGTTTTAACTAAATAATCATCTCACCAACTCAATCAGTGGGAATTACATTCATGAATTTACATCTCGGACGTCTGATTGTTTTGATATAATCTATACTATTTTATAAGAATGAAACTCCGTCTGTCTGTTTGTTTGTCTGTCGTGTCTATGCACGGCCAAACGGCTGAGTGATGGGAGTCTACGAGTGGGGGGATCTTCTTGGGATTTTCCGAAAGGGGGAACGAGCGAATTTAAAATTTTCTAATCCCAGCCGAACCATGGGCCGTAGGGCGGAGGGGGGTCGAAGTAAGAATTAATGTGCGCTTTTTCCACTTCCCCGCATCCTCTACCCCTCTAAACGGCCGTTGAAAATTCCGGAAAAATACGGGTTTCGTAGGTTTTCCTACGAGGAAGACGACGGCGCGATCGGATCGCGAAAAAAGTATCGGGAAATGCGTCAAAAAAATGCGAGAGTACGGACCGTGTTTTCTCGAAAAGTCCGACGAAAAACTACGTTTTTTCCCATTAAATATACCCCGTAAAGGTACGTTTTTCGGAACGGTTTTCGCGGGCGAAATACAGCTTTGGGTCCGCCGAATCTGAATCCGAAATCGGATATCGAAAAAAGTGACGAGAAATTGGTCAAACTGCGAGCGGAAGCGAGACGAAGCTATTAAAATGAGAAATTATATGTGCCGTGGTCGCGAGAAGGCTCTAGGAAGACGTGTTTGGGGTTCGATGACTCAGGGGTTTCAAAATGTTGCGAGGCGAGCAGGTACACAGGTATACCTTGCGAGCGAAGCGAGAGCCATTTCAACAGAATAAATACGGGTTTTCCCCTACACATATACAGATACAGGTATACCTTGCGAGCGAAGCGAGCAACATCTCCGAATAAACTTTTCGTGGTTCCTCGTAGTTTTATAAGATTTAATTTGTTTGTAAGAATTCCCAACTGAAAAAAACGTCTGCCAAGTTGGGTGGGCAGTATAACTTCCTCATGCGAGCGAAGCGAGCAGCATCCCCTACAGAAGTTAAACCTACCCTTAGAGATCTACCGTTTGCGAGCGAAGCGAGCAACATCCCCTACACACGTTAAACCTACCCTTAGGGATCTACCGTTTGCGAGCAAAGCGAGCAACATTCCCTACATACCACACTTTGCGAGCGAAGCGAGCAAAATTCCCTACATGCCACATTTTGCGAGCGAAGCGAGCAATTTAATGGGGGGTCCGGGGGGCTTGCCCCCCGGCTGGACGTGGAGGCGAGCGTAGCGAGCCGGAGCGGCTAGTATGACATATTTGTACCAGTTTCAGTTGGTTCGAAATCGCTGAACAGGCTCTTACCTCTTTTCCCCCATCGCCACGGTTTCCGTTTCGTCAGTCGTGATGCATGCAGTCGCGAGTGTCATGGCTCTCGTGCTTCTCTGTTAGTGTTGGTTAGTTATAAATACAGTGGAACCTGGATAATTCGAACTTCTTTAATTCGAAATCTTCTTTAATTCGAATATTGCTCTTGGTCCCTAGCATTTTGTATTTAAACAATGCTGAAAAAGAGTTGATAATTCGAATTTTATTTTGGATAATTCGAATTTTTGGCGTGCTAATTAACAAGTTGAGTGCCACAGCTGTCCGCTCTCAACTAAAAAAAAAGTCCTCAGATGCCAAGCGTGCTTTTTTATTTTTTTCACTTCAGAAGACCTTGTTTTTGATGGTAAAAGAGTTATTTAGTGGTATTTCACCTATTTTCATTGAAAAAACCGCGTGCATATGTGTGATATACGTGGCCTGTGAGTGACGACTTGGGACTTCAATGGTGGAACAGAAAATCGTGTATCACTCTGATACACTCCCTATTCGAACTTCTTGACGATTTTCCCCATCGGTATTTTCCATAAAAATTATTTTCCATCAAAATCATTTTCCCCCACTGGTATTTTCCATAAAAGATTTTAGTGGTATTACACATAATTTTCATTGAAAAAACCGCGTGTATACGTGTGATACATGTGGCTTGTGAGCTGCGATTTGGGACTTCAAGTGGTGGAACAGAAAATTGAGTACCACTCTAATACATCCCTATTCGAACTTCTTGACGATTTTCCCCACGCCTGAATACGTGAGTAAACAAAAAGTCCAGTCATGCAGCATGACCCCATGAGCGAATTTTTGAAGAATATTACCGATTTTTACAACCAGCGAACGGCATTATTTCGATTTTTGACTGATTTTTCAACTTTGAAATTTTTGAAAACTTGATACATATTCTTATAGGAAATTTTACGCTGATTCCGAATATACCACATGTTAGTATGCTGAAAAAATTATTTCGCACGACAAATCGCAAAAACAGGCTATTTTGAAATTTTTGACTACATTTTTGAAAATTTCAACCCGAAGATGTAATCTGATCAAGCTGGCCAACGAACTTGAACTTTCGTTTTGTGCCCTTAACATTTTAAAATTTGTTTGAAGTTTCTAGCTCAATTCTACGGACAGTTATCGTCTGGAATGACACATACATACATACATACATACATACATACATACATACATATATACATATATACATACATAAAAAAATGCGTTAAACTTCAGAATATGATTCAGAATAGCCTGAAACGGATTTCTGCATAATTTTTTTTCAAAATTCACATTCTACAAATTTTGAGGCGAGAGCAATAGCTTAATTTTCTTCAAAAATTCGCTAAAACACTCTTGCGTTGCTAACGAAAACTAGTAGGAAATTGAAGTGCCAGATAGCTGAAATGATAGAAGTGACATCTGACAAAAACATATTCTTCTTCCGTTTGTACCGAATGTGTCTCGGCCAATTTGTTGTGGCCAACACTGTTCCACCTTTCCGGAAGGTTTCTCAAGGTCAAAGAAGAAGAGAGAAACGCCTTAAGTGTGAATCTGGGAGATACACGAGCTTTTGAAGCGAACCAGGATTGTGTATCACCCAGATACACCTGGCACGCTGGGACAGTTAATGGTGTGTATCTCACAGATACACATGGCACTCAACTTGTTAAGGTATAAATATTAAGCTGCGGCTCAAAATGATTGTAAATTTATCGGAAAATACGTTTTAGTAACGATATTCGGCAAAAGGTTTGCGTTAGACCAAATGCATCCTAGTCAGTGCCATCGTACAGTCTGATAACTCCCCTTCCCCTTCCACCCACCGACCGTCCCAAAACAGGACCAGGCCAAGGCTGAGCAATTCGCCAAATAATTGGGAAAGCAACATTTCAAAGCTAGCACTGGGTGTATGACACAAGTGTGCACTGTGAATGTAAGTGATTCATACTTCAACTCTTTGAATGCGTTGGAATCTATATCTATAAAAGAGGATGTATGTATGTATGTATATTGCCTATAGACTCCGAAACCGCTCGACAGATTGTAATGAAACTTTCAGGTATTATTAGGCATGATTCAAGGATTGTTCCTGTAAGGTTTGGTGCAAATCCGTTCAAAGGGCTCTGACCCAGAGGGCATAGAAGGGTGCAGTGTCAGGTTTTAGAAATTTTAGTGGTTGTAGAAATAGTTGAACAGAAAGTACTGGTACCTTCTTGACGGCCTACTACATTTTTTTGACATTTTATGTCTTTACTATGGCACATAAATGAAAAGCGTCACGCGGGGAGCGTCACGAGGGAAGCGTCACGCGGTGATTCCCTAATGATCCCACGATTCTGAGATTTGGTATGTAGCCCCTTGAGGGACTTCTGAACACAACTGACCGATCCCAGATCAGCTGAGTGGCTCTAGAATCCAGTTTTTTCCCTAATGATCCCACGATTCTGAGATTTGGTATGTGGGCCCTTGAGGGACTTCTGAACACAACTGACCGATCCCAGATCAGCTGAGTGGGTCTAGAATCCAGTTTTTTCCCTAATGATCCCACGATTCTGAGATTTGGTATGTTGCCCCTTGAGGGACTTCTGAACACAACTGACCGATCCCAGATCAGCTGAGTGGCTCTAGAAACCAGTTTTTTCCCTAATGATCCCACGATTCTGAGATTTGGTATGTAGCCCCTTGAGGGACTTCTGAACACAACTGACCGATCCCAGATCAGCTGAGTGGCTCTAGAAACCAGTTTTTTTCCCTAATGATCCCACGATTCTGAGATTTGGTATGTGGGCCCTTGAGGGACTTCTGAACACAACTGACCGACCCCAGATCAGCTGAGTGGCTCTAGAATCCAGTTTTTTCCCTAATGATCCCACGATTCTGAGATTTGGTATGTGGGCCCTTGAGGGACTTCTGAACACAACTGACCGATCCCAGATCGGCTGAGTGGCTCTAGAAACCAGTTTTTTTCCCTAATGATCCCACGATTCTGAGATTTGGTATGTAGCCCCTTGAGGGACTTCTGAACACAACTGACCGATCCCAGATCAGCTGAGTGGCTCTAGAATCCAGTTTTTCCCCTAATGATTCCACGATTCTGAGATTTGGTATGTGGGCCCTTGAGGGACTTCTGAACACAAATGACCGACCCCAGATCAGCTGAGTGGCTCTAGAATCCAGTTTTTTCCATAATGATCCCACGATTGTGAGATTTGGTATGTGGGCCCTTGAGGGACTTCTGAACACAACTGACCGATCCCAGATCGGCTGAGTGGCTCTAGAATCCAGTTTTTTCCATAATGATCCCACGATTCTGAGATTTGGTATGTGGGCCCTTGAGGGACTTCTGAACACAACTGATCGATCCCAGATCAGCTGAGTGGCTCTAGAATCCAGTTTTTTCCTAATGATCCCACGATTCTGAGATTTGGTATGTGGGCTCTTGAGGGACTTCTGAACACAACTGACCGATCCCAGATCAGCTGAGTGGATCTAGAATCCAGTTTTTTCCCTAATGATCCCACGATTGACTTAATAACAGTTTAAAATTACGATCAATAAACAAATTTAATTTGGGCGCAGCAACGCGCGCGGGGGGAACGCTAGTTTTTTATAATGGCCAAAAGACTTAATTCAAGGAAACAGGCCAAAATACCATCCTTTTTTGAAAAAAAAAATAGATTGTTTCTTATGGTTACAGTTAAATACAGTACCATTCCAGGTGTCTTTATATTTATTGTTCAATATTCTGTTCGTCAATACAGCATTCAATGTTACTGTATGTACTTTACTTCATACTGTAGTTTGTTAAAATATAATTTATTAAGAACTTTTAATTCGAATTTTTGGTTAATTCGAAGTTTTAGACTGGTCCCTAGAGGTTCGAATTATCCAAGTTTCACTGTATATGTAATCTACCATAACAAATCAACAATTCATAGCTAATGCATAGTTCCTAATTCTTTGCAAAACCCCTCCTCAAAGTAAACTAGTGTAATATTTATATTGTTTTCTCAAGTTGGTGATGCAAATATCAATGAATGAACTTCATTACGTAATTTAGCTTGAAAAAATATCCCAAAACCATTATCACATGTGGCAATTAATTATCTTCAAATACGCAGTATTGCGCCCGTTTTCGCACACACAAAAATCAAGTGAGGGGTAATTTTTCATGAAATTTTACGTGGAATTCGAGTTTGCAATAAGAAATGGGGCTTCTCGTTAAATAACAAAGTTAACGCGTGCTGCGCAAATATTTGGATCTACAGGAGAAAATAAGGAGTTTGCTATTTGACATTTCCTTCTAACTTAAGTACCAAGAAAGTTAAAGGTGGTGGGGGGATGGGGGGGGTCACACTTTAACACACAAATTTGAGTTCATTTTTTATGATGAATTTTATGTATTTTTAGGGGTGAAACTAGTTAGCTAAAATGTGAAACTCGGCTATGACGGGGTTCGGAGATCTGCAAGTGTCACCATTCGATTCAGCGTAAAAAAATAAATTGAAACCGACCCCAAACTAGCATTTTATACTGGGTAATTTTTAAAGAAAACCCTCGATTTTTATGAAAAAAAAAAAAACGCTGCAAATTATTTCACAAAGGTTTATTATTTTTTCAATTGAGTATGATCGTAGTTTTAGTTGGCTTGAGTACGTCATAAGGCCCGTCCAGACTCCTCGGCGTGTCCAATTTCGAGTTGCCACAACCTATACTTCTATAATTATATACGCATGTTTAAATTTCTCGATTTGAGCTCTTATCTATTCAAATAGTTATTGCCTTAATAATATCATTATCTAAGTACGTACGAAAAGTCGAGAGGATATGTTATTAAATATGCGTAGGAAAAGCATTGGTATTAACACACAAATATGACCTAGAAAAACTCTGCAAATTATTACACAAAGGTTTATTATTTATGTATTAGACAGCCCTTCTACGTAGATCTCTGGTCCATAATTATTAAACGCCGCTTATAGTATATTTAGTATCGGAACTCGGAGCTTCGGACCTCACAAATGGGTTCAATCCATTACAGCAGCGGAATCTCACAATTTTACGCTTTTTAATATAGTTGATAAACAAAACAATTTATTAACAAGTCATCTTTCCAACACATAAATGTGTTACCTATACTGTATATTGATATCATCTAATTGGTCAAATTTCAAAAAATGTGCTGACAAAATCACTGAAAATGGCTAAGAATTGTTAAATTGATATTTTTTAGCATAAGATTGGTCAAATAAAGTTTATCAACTATGAAATAGAACGTTCATAAATTTATGTACGAATTTATGCTAAAAACTTGAACTTCATTAAATTTTGTTTTAAAAAATCTATAAAATTGCAAAAAATAGCCTAAAATCCAAAATCTCTTTTTGAATAGAAGAGTGTCATTCAGAATACTTTTTTTCTCCATAAAATGAATAGCTAACATTTTCATAAACAAAAGCTAACGCTCATAAATCTCCAATTTCTATACAACTTGAAATATACAAAAAAAAATACACTTTTTCACCTATTTTTGGCTCATAGCACCCATGCGAGTGAAACGATCGAGCTGGCGAGAAGTTAGGACCAACTAGACCCCAAGTGGAGTCTATGTGCTAAAGAACAGATTTTTTAAGTCAATTCTAAGGCCAATTCTAACGCCTGTACGGCGAACGGCGGACGGCGAACGGCGGACGGACATTTCAAATTTGGATTCTACGCACCTTGAAACGTAAAGTGACAAAGTTTGAGGGGGGGTTATAAACATTTTTTGCTATACGATCACATAGGATTATTATTGGAAATAATAAACCAAAAAACATATATTTATGCCTCGAAGTACAAACCTCATGGTGCCGCGGTCTATTATATGGGTATAACACGGAAAATAATAAATATCCATTCTCCTACACCCCTCTGCTACGCCCCTGGTCACCCCAGACACCACAAGGTGCCGCGGCGCCTCCTCTCACTCCACCCCCCGCTCACCCCCCTCACCGCCCACCGTGACCCCCTGCCAAGCGTGCCAGGCGTGCGTGCGTGAGTAAGTCTAACACTCAAACTTTCGGAAAAGACACTTTTTCGCCCGTTTTTGGCCCGTAGCATCCATGCGAGTAAAGCGATCGGGATGGTTAAACGTTAGGACCAACTAGACCCCAAATGGAGTCTATTTGCGAAAGAACGGGTTTTTTAAGTCAATTCTTAGGCCTTTTATGGCCCGGACGGCGGACGGACATTTCAAATTTGGATTCTACGCACCTTGAAACGTAAAGTGACAAAGTTTAAGGGGGGGTTATAAAAATGTTTTGCTATACGATCACATAGGCTTATTATTGGAAATAATAAACCAATATGCTTCTCGAAATTAATGCATATTTTTCTCCCCAAATTAGCAAAGTAAAAGTAAAATTGACAGCACAGTTGAAGAGGTGAAATTTTGGCGCGGTTTTTGTCGTTTTTTCATCTTGAATAATGGTTATTTGATCTCTAGTCTCCCGATTTTTTTTTTTTTTTTTTTTTCAAAGTTTAAGCCCTTAGGGAAAGCGAACTATTCAACGTACAGCGTTTCGGGTGGTTTTAATCGATTCTTTGGGATTAAATTCATCACTTACCAGCAAAAAATTATAACTGTTAATTAGAAAGTTTTCAAGATCTCGATTTTTTAATGTTTAGCCCTTTAATACAACCCTTTAGGGTAGATAAAAATTGATGCCGAGCTTCTAGGGCCACCTAGACCCCAAATTTGATTTTTAACACAAGTCTCATATAGTTTTGTCTAGTATTTTCGGAGAAAAGCCGCGGACGGCGGACGGAAGGATTTTTTTATTTGGTTTTTGGATTTTACGTATCTTGAAATCTAAACCAACAAATTTGCAGGAGATGTTAAAAAATTGATTTTTCTTGGTCGATTACAAAGGTTCATTATTGAAAATAATAAACCAAAATGTTATCCAGTGGGTTTGCAACCACATTATGGCTAAAGAATCCAGCTTTAGGCTATTTCTTATAGGTACTTGCCAACCATGAAGCTCCTACGAACTAAATCACTCGCGACGAAGTTGTGGAAACCCATTTGAAAACGGAAGTTAGTTAAAAACGTTGTCTATTTCCACGAAAAATAAAGAGTTACAATGTTAAATCGATTTCGACGGTTAGGCCATCATCTGTAAGAAACAATAACTGAAGACTCATTAGAAAGGACACAGCTTTTTTTTTACTACAAAAGCTGTATCCTTTCTAATGTGTCTTCAGTTATTGTTTGTTACTGATGATGGCCTAACCGTCAAAATCGATTTAACATTGTAACTCTTTATTTTTCGTGGAAATTGACAACGTTTTAAATGAATTTTTGAAAGAAAATTAAGCTATTGCTCTCCGCCTCAAAATTTGTAGAATGTGAATTTTTGAAAACTTTTTATGCAGAAATCCGTTTCAGGCTATTCTGAATCATATTCTGAAGTTTAACGCATTTTTTTATGTATGTATGTATGTATGTATGTATATATGTATGTATTATATGTATGCATGTATGTGTCATTCCAGACGATAACTGTCCGTAGAATTGTGCTAGAAACTTCAAACAAATTTTAAAATGTTAAGGACACAAAACGAAAGTTCAAGTTCGTTGGCCAGCATGATCGGATTACATCTTCGGGCTGAAATTTTCAAAAATGTAGTCAAAAATTTCAAAATAGCCTGTTTTTTGCGATTTGTGTGCCAAATAATTTTTTCAGCATACTACCATGTGGTATATTCGGAATCAGCGTAAAATTTCCTATAAGAATATGCATCAAGTTTTCAAAAATTTCAAAGTTGAAAAATCAGTCAAAAATCTAATTAATGCCGTTCGCTAGTAGTAAAAATCGGTAATATTCGCATGAAACAGAGACTACAGTTTGTCTGTGAATTTCTTGATGTGGGATACTAGATTCGAATGCAACTGAATTTATATCACTCGTAATATAAAGCCTCACCATCGATTGGCTGTGGAAATACGTTTCTTTCATATGACGTCGGTATGTTATTTTATTTTATGTCAACATTTGATGATGTTATGATAGTATACTGTTAAGATTTCAACTGCCTTCAATACTGACCACATTGGACATCGAAATCTATGAATATTTACCTACATTTGTCTTTAAATCTACAAGATTAGTTTAATAATAATGAAGTATGAGTAGGTACCTCCTAATTATTTTTAATCATTTGATTCCATGTTTGTCTATCAAAATCATAAACTAAAATTTCTCTTCACGATCAATAGCGACTGAAATGTCGAAGATTTCTTCAAAAATTCGCTCATGGGGTCATGCTGCATGACTGGACTTTTCACTAACTTCCGTTTTGATTAAGCTCCTACATTTGCAATACAGTGCAGATAAGTAGGAATATGCTGAAGTGGTACATATCCAGGAAAGTCTTCCGCTCACCTTAGTAGGTAGGAAACCACTTCATTCGAAATCGATGAAACGACAGGGTCCGTTTGAACATAGAGAAGCGGGATTGCAGGGTGCAATGCTAATCCACCAACGAAGCAATCGGGCTGGTCTCAGGTGCTGCCGCGGTAAATACGTTTTCGGCTTCAAGCTAGTGATAAATTTGTCCCGACCAACGAAGCTTGTGGACAAGAGTACCTATTTTCTTGAATACTTCGCATCTGCCTCACTTAATTGACATCAAAGAAATCTAATTTGGTCTCTCACTTGTTAACTAGTGTCTCAAAAACATTAAGTTAAAAAATAAGTAGTGTTTTGTTTTTTGTTATAAAATTCATTTCAAAGAATTGAACGAGGCACCCTGATCGCTGTTATCTAATTTCTCTTCTAACAGGTTGAACCCTTAGCAGGAAATAAAAATGTCAACGCGCATGTAATTGAGTACAGGTGTTGAAATGTGAGATTTCTAATAACGAAAAATTTCCTCATAGACTACGAATTTTGAACCAACCGATACTATTGCAATGAAATTCCCCTAAATCGAGTTCATTGATTTATATACATGGTGTTCCCAAAAAAGTTCCCCCTGATTGCAGGTTTGAATTCTACGTGAAATTTCATGAAGAAATGACCCGTCACTCGATTTTTAACACAGAATGTGTTTTAGCCATGGACTAACTAGCCGAAAATGGAACGCGGGATGGTAACGAAATGTGTGACGGATGATTTTCACGTACAACCGAGTCGTTGCTAGGGATATGGTACTTCGTCGTTTTTCATCCCACAAAATTCGTTGACCATTCGTTCGAAAGCTCTCGATTTATCCAACAATATTATGTTAACTACTGCGAAGTGCGTGTCCAACAAACTGAGTTATGAGCATGGTTATATAAATAATTGTTTACACACAGGTGATCATTCTCAATAATTGATATTGTGAACATGATTGCAACCGCTTGTTAATTTCTGATGATTTCATTGAGCTTGTGTTTCGATGATTTGATTCATAGCAGGTGATCTGAGTATTACGAAAACGGTTTGATTTTTGAAGCGGAGGTTAAATAATTTGAATAGGTAATTTCTATACTTTACACTCTAGGAAGCTGTAATTTCGTTTGTAGCCTCTTTAGGACATTTACTTGACGATGCTCAGGGTCCGGATCAGATGTGTGGCTCTTAAAGCTAATTTCTATGCTTTACACTCTAGGAAGCTGTAATTTCGTATGTAGCCTCTTTAGGACATTTACTTGACGATGCTCAGGGTCCGGATCAGATGTGTGGCTCTTAAAGATAATTTCTATGCTTTACACTCTAGGAAGCTGTAATTTCGTATGTAGCCTCTTTAGGACATTTACTTGATAAATCGCTCTTGATTTATCACGAATTTATTTCGTTTTTTTTTTTTTCGTAGTTTCATACAATAACTATATAAATTGATGTTATAAATGAATAGTAAACAATGACGCTTGTTTGGTTGTCACTTGGTTGCGCGACAACGCAAACACATTCTGTGTTTCAATAATTTCGTCCGAAGTATGTAAATAGAGGTAAATAGGGCTTGCCCCCTGGCGAGGCGCGGAGCGCCGAGTTTAAATGCGCGAAAACGGGCGCGATTCCGCTCTGAAAGTGCAATAAATGTGAAATACTGAGTTTTGAAGGTACTCAAACGCCATATGTAATACATGATTTTGGAGTATTTTTTCGTAATGAACCTAGTATTGATGTTCATTTATTGATATTTGCAACACCAACTTGGAAAAACACCGAAAAACCTACATTTTTCAGAAATTTACAATGGGGGAATACCGGGATTTCAATAATACATTCAGGGATTATGCGGACAGGACTCTAGATTGCCTCCTGTGAATCTCGTTACAATAAATCCACTGGTAGCCTCTGCATAAGCGCATACGCGAAATACCTACCTACTATGATCGAAAAAAAGTCCAGTCATGCAGCATGACCCCATGAGCGAATTTTTGAGAAATATTCGACATTTCAGTCGCTATTGATCGTGTAGAGAAATTTTAGTTTATGATTTTGATAGACAAACATGGATTTCACAGAGTAAACTCATCAGTTGTGATTACATTTTTTAACACAGAATGTGTTTTTGCGATGACCTACCGAAAAAACTCGGCGCTCCGCGCCTCGCCAGGGGGCAAGCCCCCTGGACCCCGGTTACCTCTATTTACATACTTCGGACGAAATTATTGAAACACAGAATGTGTTTGCGTTGTCGCGCAACCAAGTGACAACCAAACAAGCGTCATTGTTTACTATTCATTTATAACATCAATTTATATAGTTATAGTATGAAACTACGAAAAAAAATACGAAATAAATTCGTGATAAATCAAGAGCGATTTATCAAGTAAATGTCCTAAAGAGGCTACATACGAAATTACAGCTTCCTAGAGTGTAAAGTATAGAAATTAGCTTTAAAAGCCACTCATCTGATCCGGACCCTGGACATCGTCAAGTAAATGTCCTAAAGAGGCTACATACGAAATTACAGCTTCCTAGAGTGTAAAGCATAGAAATTAGCTTTAAGAGCCACACATCTGATCCGGACCCTGAGCATCGTCAAGTAAATGTCCTAAAGAGGCTACATACGAAATTACAGCTTCCTAGAGTGTAAAGCATAGAAATTAGCTTTAAGAGCCACACATCTGATCCGGACCCTGAGCATCGTCAAGTAAATGTCCTAAAGAGGCTACATACGAAATTACAGCTTCCTAGAGTGTAAAGTATAGAAATTAGCCTTAAAAGCCACTCATCTGATCCGGACCCTGGACATCGTCAAGTAAATGTCCTAAAGAGGCTACATACGAAATTACAGCTTCCTAGAGTGTAAAGCATAGAAATTAGCTATAAGAGCCACACATCTGATCCGGACCCTGAGCATCGTCAAGTAAATGTCCTAAAGAGGCTACATACGAAATTACAGCTTCCTAGAGTGTAAAGCATAGAAATTAGCTTTAAGAGCCACACATCTGATCCGGACCCTGAGCATCGTCAAGTAAATGTCCTAAAGAGGCTACAAACGAAATTACAGCTTCCTAGAGTGTAAAGTATAGAAATTACCTATTCAAATTATTTAACCTCCGCTTCACAAATCAAACCGTTTTCGTAATACTCAGATCACCTGCTATGAATCAAATCATCGAAACACAAGCTCAATGAAATCATCAGAAATTAACAAGCGGTTGCAATCATGTTCACAATATCAATTATTGAGAATGATCACCTGTGTGTAAACAATTATTTATATAACCATGCTCATAACTCAGTTTGTTGGACACGCACTTCGCAGTAGTTAACATAATATTGTTGGATAAATCGAGAGCTTTCGAACGAATGGTCAACGAATTTTGTGGGATGAAAAACGACGAAGTACCATTTCCCTAGCAACGACTCGGTTGTACGTGAAAATCATCCGTCACACATTTCGTTACCATCCCGCGTTCCATTTTCGGCTAGTTAGTCCATGGCTAAAACACATTCTGTGTTAAAATCGTCACAAAAAACGACAGAAAAAACCGTTATGCGCCTTTTATAATGATTTTCACGTACAACCGAGCCGTTGGTAGTTAAATGGAACTTCCGCAATTTTAATCGCACAGAAATCGTTCACCATTCGTTGGAAAGCTCCTGATTTATCCAACCATATTATGTTAACTACTGCGAAGTGCGTGGCCATCAACCTGAGTTATGAGCATGGTTATTTGAATCTATTGTTTACACACAGATGATCATTCTCAATAATTGATATTGTCAACATGATTGCAACCGCTTGTAAATTTTCTTATGATTTTCACGTACAACCGAGCCGTTGGTAGGGAAATGGAACTTCCGCAATTTTAATCGCACAGAAATCGTTCACCATTCGTTGGAAAGCTCTCAATTTATATAGTATTTTTCTTGTAGTTACATATTTATTTATATAATATTTATAGGGTTTTAGACCAAATTAAATGTCTAACAATTATTTATTTTATTATTGCCAAATATTGTTATTATTCACGTGCAACCAAGCCGTTGGTAAGGAAATAGAATCATCGCAAAAACACATTCTGTGTTCCTATGATTTCATACAGAGTATGGAAAAAGAAATAAACCAGGGGGTGCAGGGGGGCGGAGCCCCCCGCCGAGGCGCAAAGCGCCGAGTTTTTTTTAACAAGCACCTACTACCTATTTTTTAAACAGCATGGTTCTGGGATTGGTTATACAGGGATACTTCCATAAGAGTAGTTCAATCTGAATTTGGAAAATGTTTCATGCAAATATTACCGATTTTTACAACTAGCGAACGGCATTATTTCGATTTTTGACTGATTTTTCAACTTTGAAA
The DNA here is from genome assembly GCA_030762985.1 of Adelphocoris suturalis. NCBI lineage: Eukaryota > Metazoa > Arthropoda > Insecta > Hemiptera > Miridae > Adelphocoris > Adelphocoris suturalis. Next base: position 181,533,820 of record CM061040.1, read on the forward strand.
TTTTTGAAAACTTGATACATATTCTTATAGGAAATTTTACGCTGATTCCGAATATACCACATGTTAGTATGCTGAAAAAATTATTTCGCACAATAAATCGCAAAAAACCGGCTATTTTGAAATTTTTGACTACATTTTTGAAAATTTCAACCCGAAGATGTAATCCGATCATGCTGGCCAACGAACTTGAACTTTCGTTTTGTGTCCTTCACATTTTAAAATTTGTTAGAAGTTTCTAGCACAATCCTACGGACAGATATCGTCTGGAATGACACATACATATATACATATATACATACATACATATATACATACATATAGCATTTACAAGTCAAATTAACCTTTTTACAAGTCAAATTAACCTTTTTACAAAATCAAATTAACCTTTTTACAAGTCAAATTAAACTTTTTACAAGTCAATTTAACCTTTTTACAAGTCAATTTAACCTTTTTACAAATCAAAATAACCTTTTTACAAATCAAAATAACCCTTTTACAAATCAAAATAACCCTCCTTGAGCAATGCGCGAAAATCGTTGAAGGGCTAAGAAATAGGAGTACGGGTGTATATATATATTGATTGACCTCATTGCCTTCCTACCTCATTTTTTTGTTGGAAAATTTTGATGAATTTTTGGTTCGAAATTTGATATTTTTGTTGATTGAGTTTTTGATGGAACATTTTGATATATTTTTTGTTGGAAAATCGATATTTTTTAATTATTTATTATTACACCTACTTTGTCGTATTCAATGTATTCAGTTTCTTTTCTTTGCCCTTCAACCATTTTCGCTCATTGCTCAAAGAGGGTTATTTTGATTTGTAAAAAGGTTATTTTGATTTGTAAAAGGGTCATTTTGATTTGTAAAAGGGTTATTTTGATTTGTAAAAGGGTTATTTTGATTTGTAAAAAGGTTAATTTGACTTGTAAAAAGGTTAAATTGACTTGTAAAAAGGTTAATTTGACTTGTAAATGCTATATATACATACATACATATATACATACATAAAAAAATGCGTTAAACTTTAGAATATGATTCAGAATAGCCTGAAACGGATTTCTGCATAAATCTTTTTCAAAAATTCACATTCTACAAATTTTGAGGCGAGAGCAATAGCTTAATTTTCTTCAAAAATTAGCTAAAAAGGTCGTCCATAAACACAACAAACTGAGGAACCTCCTCCTTTTTTGAAGTCGATCAAAAACCCTGATTTCTCACGAACGAACCTTCCCGCTCTGGACGTCGCTAAGGCCTTTGACACCGTCAGCCATTTTGCCCTGACCAATTGTCTTCGTGGTGTTAGGGCACCTGCTCGTTTTTGAGTATGTTGCTCGCCTGTACCACGAAGGCGTGACGGTCCTCGAGGCAGGAGGTGAGATGTCGGGGGAGGTTCCATTGGGTGCGGGGTACGCCAGGAGGATCCTCTGTCGCCACTCCTCTTTAACCTGGTCGTGGACACGGCCTTGGGTAAGCTGCCAGCTGAAATAGGGTTCGATCTCGCCCCTGGGGTGCGAGTAGGTGCACTGGCTTTTGCCGATGATGTAATCCTACTCACCAAAACCCGAGAGGGCTTGCAGATCGTCCTCGATGCCTTTGCTGAGTAGTTAGCAAGGTGTGGTTTGGTGGTTAACCCAGATAAGTGTGGGTCAGTCTCCTTGGTCCAGTCGGGTCGCCAGCATCAGGTGAAGGTGGTGGATGGGGAGTGTTTTGTTATAGGACAGTCACCCGTCCCCACCCGATCCGTGCTGGAGGTTTGGCGGTACCTTGGAGTTGATTTCATGGGTGTGCCCACCATTGCAGCAAGCCGTGTGGACCTTAGTGGAGCATTGGCTCGTATCACCAAGGCTCCATTGAAGCCACAGCTGAAGCGCGCCTCCTTCGCATTTAATTACTGCCAAAGCTGACCTATGGGCTAGTCTTTGGTAGGCTTACTGCGGGGAGGCTGCTAGAGTTAGATCGTGAAGTTCGCTCTGCTGTGCGCTCTTGGCTAGGCTTTCCACCTTGTGTCCCAAGTGCCTATATCCATGCACCGGTCAAGGCCGGTGGGCTCGGTATTGTCTCTCTCTCTCAGCCAGCATCCCATCTTTATGCCGCCAGCGCCTGCTCGCCCTTAGGGGCTCGAGCTGGGAAGTCGCCCGCACTGCTGCTGACCTTGACTTTGTCAAGCAGCAGTTGTTGTGGTGCGACTGAGCAACACCAACTGCTCCCAAACCCAGCTCATCTGCTGAGTTCGCTGCTGCGCTACATGAGTCAGTAGATGGTAAAGAACTCCGACAGTGCTCTGAATCCTCAGTTTCTTCCCAGTGGGTAGAATGGGCTTCAGAGGGCATTGGGGCCCGCGACTATTGCCATTTTCACGCTGTCCGGGTGGCTACATTGGCCACCTCGGTGAGTTGTTCAAGGAGTAGTCGTGGGACTGTAGGCACCCTTTGCCCGTGCCTGTCGGGGTAAAAATGAAAATCTTTATCATGTGGTGCAGCAGTGTTCTCGTACTCACGGTGGTCGCATTTTACGTCACGATGCGGTTGCCAAGCAGATAGCAGGTGCTTTTTCATCTAGTGGTTGGGATGTCGAAAGGGAGAGACTATGTCATATGCCGAGTGACCGGGGCAAGAAGCCAGATATCGTTGCCATCAAGCCCGATGGGTCTGCCATAATCCTGGATACCCAGGTTGTCAGTGGCAGGGTGGACATGGAGCAGACCCAGCGGGCTAAGATAAGTAAATATGATAGGAATGATCTGCGGCAAGCGATATCTGAGCTAAAAGGAGTGGCACGTAATGACATCAAGGTTATGGCTGCGACCTTGTCATGGCGCAGGGTGTGGTGCGGGAAAAGCGCCACGGAGTTACTTGAGTTGGGCATCTCAGCAGGAGTACTCCGTGGTATCACCACCCACGTCCTGAGGGGTTCTGATATTAGATCTGTTAAATTCTGATATTAGAATGTTAGTCAAATTATATATTCCCGAAATATATAAATATATATATATATATATATATATATATATATAAATTATATATTCCCGAAATATATAAATATATATATATATATATATATATACATATATCCTTCCAGATGATAATTCTTCTTAAGATTGGGATAAAAATTCCGTTCTTGAGCCAAAAACCAAAGGATGAGTTTGTTGGCCAGTATTTTTTGAGCTGATTATATTGGTCAAATTTCGAAAAATGTACTACAAAAATCACTAAAAATGGCTAAATACGGCTAAAAATTATTGCAGAAATTTATTCTGAATAATGTATTTAAATTTCATTAATATTTGACAAAAAATATATGACAACAGAAGCGCGAAGTGAAATTTCGGGCTAAAGGATGTTCCATGTTACATCCTTTAAGCTGTTAGATTTTAAGTAGCCAGCATTCTGATGTTTCTGGCGAATGATGAAGGGTGGGGATGAGGAAGACCCCTTGCGGGTTGCAGAGTGCCGAGGTATCTCCTTTTTTTAATTTTTAATTATTAGATTCAACGGTAATAAAATGTTTTTAATTGGGCTTCAGGCCGTGAGCCGTGTAACCCCCTCGATGAGGCAGCCATTTTGATTAGGGTCGCTAGACGGGGAAATGGGGTAAAAGCTCCAGGGAACGAACCTGAAAGAAGGAAGCTTTGCTCGGCCTCTTGGAAAAGAGCAAATTAATTTGATCTGCCTTCACACTGCCAAGACGAGTAGAGCAGGCAGCTAAGGCAAGGGTAAATAAGATGAAAAAATAATGAACTCGGGTTTTAGCTCTTATCATCCCTCCCGTTCCTCGTCCTGGGCTGGAGTAGGTGATGAATCAAATTTTGTTATCTACCCACCTACTTATTTTTTGGTTCTTTGGAGATCAAAGATGGCGCGCCCTCAATCCAGTTACAAGTAAATTACGAAAGATGAAAGCCACTGGTGGGATGGGGTGTTGTCAATAGTGCCTTGGAGGAGGAATTTTATACTTGGTCATGAAGTGGACGAACAACATTTCTCTCGTTTATAACACATCTAAAAACAAACTTTTCCGAACACTTTGCAAGTAAAATTTGAAGGAATATTTAAATTTTTTATTGTATTATTCGAATTGGTACATTCATTCGCATATATTTTAAGAACTACTGCAACTATTTACCACGATACGAACTTCGAGCGCCTCTTCTCGAATCCCCATTTGCAAACTGCTGTCTTTGCATAAAATAAGTTTTTTCTAATGTAACATCAAAATTTAAAATATAAAATTCGCATGGATCAGGGGATCTCCATGTATACTGATTCTTGCCGACCTATATGCATCAACTTCCTCCTCGACTCAATTTTTGGTTTATTATTTCCAATAATAAGCCTATGTGATCGTATAGCAAAAAGTTTTATAACCCCCCCCCCCCCCCCCCCCCCTCAAACTTTGTCACTTTACGTTTCAAGGTGCGTAGAATCCAAATTTGAAATGTCCGTCCGCCGTCCGCCGTCCGCCGTTCGCCGTCCGCCGTTCGCCGTCCGCCGTCCGGGCCATAAAAGGCCTTAGAATTGACTTAAAAAATCTGTTCTTTCGCACATAGACTCCACTTGGGGTCTAGTTGGTCCTAACTTCTCGCCAGCTCGATCGCTCCACTCTCATGGGTGCTATGAGCCAAAAATAGGTGAAAAAGTGTCTTTTTTTTGTATATTTCAAGTTGTATAGAAATTGGAGATTTATGAGTGAAAAGAAAATGTTAGCTATTAATTTTATGAAAAAAAAAAAAAGTATTCTAAATGATACTCTTCTATTCAAAAAGAGATTTTGGATTTTAGGCTATTTTTTGCAATTTTATAGATTTTTTAGGTTTTTAGCATAATTTTGTACATAAATTTTTGAATGTTCTATTTCATAGTTGATAAACTTTATTTGACCAATCTTATGCTAAAAAATATCAATTTAACAATTCTTAGCCATTTTCAGTGATTTTGTCAGCACATTTTTTGAAATTTGACCAATTAGATGATATCAATATACAGTATAGGTAACACTTTCATGTGTTGGAAAGATGACTTGGTAATAAATTGCTTTGTTTATCAACTATATAAAAAAGCGTAAAATTGTGAGATTCCGCTGCTGTAATGGATTGAACCCATTTGTGAGGTCCGAAGCTCCGAGTTCCGATACTAAATATACTATAAGCGGCGTTTAATAATATGGACCAGAGATCTACGTAGAAGGGCTGTCTAATACATAAATAATAAACCTTTGTGTAATAATTTGCAGCGTTTTTTTTCCTTATCTACCATTCAACTTACCGTCCATTGATAAATTTGATGATTTACTACTGTGTGTCCCCAAAAATAGTTCACATCCACTAATAACCAAATTTAACATATTCCATCCACGTTTATAATTGACTTTAAAAATAAAAAACCAAAACCAGTCGATCCCGTTTCTAGACGTTCTGGTAATAGGAACGGAGGAAATGTGAAAATCGATGGTTGCAGAAACCCCAAAACAAGGAAGTTTCTTGAATTACCAAAGCTATCACCAGGAAACTGAATCATAATGTATTACAACAAATAAATCATGTTCGTATTTGATCAGTAGAGCAAGAAACCTCTACTCACCCAAATTCCACTAAGATTGTTTAAAAAAAAAAAAGGCTGCAAATTATTACATAATGGTTTATTATTTCTGCCAGCTATAGCCAGCTATAGTAACCAGCATGCTCTGGAGCTTTCGCCAGTCTCTTTTCTAGGTAGTATCCACCTCTGTTCTTCCTCTCACTCCCCCCCCCCCCCCCGCTCACCCCCTCACCACCCACCGTGACCCCCTGCCAAGCTGACAGGCGTGCGCGCGTGCGTAAGTCCAACACTCAAAGCCTCGAAAAAGACACTTTTTCGCCCGTTTTTGGCCCATAGCATCTATGCGAGTAAAGCGATCGGGATGGTTAAACGTTAGGACCAACTAGACCCCAAATGGAGTCTATTTGCGAAAGAACGGGTTTTTTAAGTCAATTCTTAGGCCTTTTATGGCCCGGACGGCGAACGGCGGACGGCGCACATTTCAAATTTGGATTCTACGCACCTTGAAACTTAAAATGACAAAGTTTGAGGGGGGGTTATACAAATTTTTTGCTATACGATCACATAGGCTTATTATTGGAAATAATAAACCAAAAGTGGACCTCCTTCTCTTAAACACCTAAATTAATTTCTCAATTACGAACAAATGCCTAATAGTTACATCTTTTAACCAACCCCCGCCACATACACTTAAAATACACAATAAATGAATAAAAATACAAAAACGCTGCTAATTATTTCACAAAGGTTTATTATTTTTTCAATTGAGTATGATCGTAGTTTTAGTTGGCTTGCGTACGTCATAAGGCCCGTCCAGACTCCTCGGCGTGTCCTATTTCGAGTTGCCACAACCTATACTTCTATAATTATATACGCATGTTTATAGTTCTCGATTTGAGCTCCTATCTATTCAAATAGTTATTGCCTTAATAATATCATTATCTAAGTACGTACGAAAAGTCGAGAGGATATGTTAATAAATATGCGTAGGAAAAGCTTTGGTATTAACACACAAATATGACCTTGAAAAAAACATATTCATGCCTCGAAGGAACGCCGGCGCCGTACCCACCACAAGGTGCCGCGGCGCCGGCGCCTCCTCTCACTCCACCCCCCGCTCACCCCCCCCCCCTCTCCACCCACCGTGACCCCCTGCCAAGCGTGCCAGGCGTGCGCGCGTCGAAAAAGACACTTTTTTCGCCCGTTTTTGGCCCATAGCATCTATGCGAGTAAAGCGATCGGGATGGTTAAACGTTAGGACCAACTAGACCCCAAATGGAGTCTATGTGCGAAAGAACGGGTTTTTTAAGTCAATTCTTAGGCCTTTTATGGCCCGGACGGCGAACGGCGGACGGCGCACATTTCAAATTTGGATTCTACGCACCTTGAAACTTAAAATGACAAAGTTTGAGGGGGGGTTATAAAAATTTTTTGCTATACGATCACATAGGCTTATTATTGGAAATAATAAACCAAAAGTGGACCTCCTTCTCTTAAACACCTAAATTAATTTCTCAATTACGAACAAATGCCTAATAGTTACATCTTTTAACCAACCCCCGCCACATACACTTAAAATACACAATAAATGAATAAAAATACAAAAAATTAATAAATGAATTGCTACAAATAAAAACTAAACTACTTATTGACTCACATATGTGTAACAAAAGTTACCAAAAAGCTGAACAAAGTCCTTAAAAAAAT